>KE155047.1:10111-26877 GCA_000411075.1 Sisymbrium irio | reverse complement strand
ATATCTTTAACATCTTATTGTCATAATCATAAATTTGTAGGATATCTTTAAATTTGTATGTAACATATATATGTGTGTTTCGTGATTAGTTTAAATAAGTCTATCATGATAAGTCTCGAAATAAGTCTACCATCAAGTTCGAAATAAGTCTACAATCAAGTTCGAAATAAGTCTACCATCAAGTTCGAAATAAGTCTACCATGATAAGACTCAAATAAGTCTTACATAAACCTATAAATAAGTCTACCATAATTCTCGAAATAAGTCTACCATAATTCATCAAATTTTTATACATCAACTCAAATTTATATATAAGTCTACCATCAAAACTAAATATATATCAATTCAACTCAAACAAGCTTAAAATAAGTCTACCATTACGTAAATCTACCAAAACTAAATATATCCATTAAGCTCAACAAAATCTACAATAAAACCTGCAATAAATCTATCATCAAACCTATGAATAAATCTACCGTCAAACCTATGATTATATCATCTTTCCAAATAAATCTATCACAATTTCAAATATCTACCACCATTCAAAAAATTAACAAATCTTATAAATCTACCACAACTTCATACCCGGAATCTCTAAAACCGCCATGTCGGAACCAAACAACCAAAGAAACTCTACCCTTCCGTCGAAACCAACAAAACTTCCCGTCAAAACCCTTTCCTTCCGTCCAAACTAAGAAACCCTTCCCTTCGAAACCCTTTTTGCCGTCGGAACCCTTCCAAGTCGAAACCCTATTCCTCTGATAGTGTGGGACCCATGAATACAAAATTTGGTAAAATTTTCATCTTGATTGGTATAAATTTTGAAGAATAACAAATTCATCATATTTATTTCCTAAAATATGGTTATCACTTGAAGCAAAAAAAACTAAAATTATTAGAAAAGACATAGCAAAAAAAAAAGGACGACAGAAAATGTTAACATCTTACTTAAAATACATGAAAATTAACGAGAAAATTGCACTAAAACTCACTTTTAAAACTTATATTTCAACAAAACACACTTTTTTTTTGCCGGCCAAACGATTTTATTAACTAGAATCAGTTATTACATGAGAAAGTAAAAAACGAGGACACGAGTGAAACAAACTCCACTGTTTTGGTGAAACTACTGCCTGTTTTGCTAGTACATCAGCACATATATTATGTAATCGAGGCCTATATGTAAACTTGATCATCGAGAAATGCTGCCGCCAACTGTTAACTGTATCCACTAGATGTTTTGTTTTGAGGTTGGCTTTGTCAAGGTTGATGATATCATTTAATAACATATTATCACCTTCAAAAATGACTCGAGAATAACCCAAAGACCAACAAGCTTGAAGAGCCCAAATTAGTGCAGAGCATTCAGCTTCCAATACCGTATTGCGACCTTCAAATTTTCCCATTCTGCAGTCAAGACAAGTGCCCATACTATCTCGGATTATCCATCCCATCCCAGCATTCGGATAATTAGAATTCAAAGCCACATCATAATTACATTTTACCCATCCGCTGTGGGGAGAAGACCCCGATGGAGTGGATCGACGTGTCGGTGGGAGAGACACGGTAGACACAACAGAGGAACCACCGGATAATCATTCTCGATTGTCCGAGTTTGCCATGGTGAGGAGATCTGGTTCCGAAAGAACCTTGTTTCTAAATATAAGTTGATTCGTACTTTTCCATAGTCTCCAAAGGATCCAAATAGGAAGTTGACGTAAAGCGACGTCTATATACTGGTCTGAACTAAAACGTAGGATTTGTCGGATCTTGTCTTCTAGAGGTACTAAAACTTATATTTCAACAAAAGACACTTACGGAAAGAATAACACTTTTTCCTTTATTTCCCTTTCTATATCATATATAAAATTACAATCTTGTCCTTTTCAAAAAATTATATTTCAACTAAATTTTTATTATATTTCAATAAACTGGATATGAAAAGATGTTCTTTTTTTTTGACGAAAATTGTTCATGTCCTCTCCTCACAATCTTTTCTCATCCATTCTCTCTCTCTCCTACATGAAAAAAAAATTATTTTTTATTGTAATTATTTCCACTAAATTTTTAGATATAGTTTCTCAAAGAGGAGGAGAATGACGTTTGTTTCTTGTTTTCAATTTTTTTTTAAAAATCTGACTTTTATTGTTGTTTTAAATTTGCATATCTGTATTGCAGATCTAGATTTTGATATTCCAGATTCATTTGGATTTTGGTGTTTCATATCCCTCTGAAAATGAAAAGGAATATGATATGAAAAAGATGCAGATCTGTGTTGCAGATCTATTTTTTTAGAGGAAGACCATATGAAAAAGATGATGTAAATGTAGACGTACAGAGACATGAAGATAAATGTGTGTACATACACTAGCATATAAGAAGATGATATAGGTGTGTACGTACACATTTTCCTATCCACATTTTTATATCCACAATTTTTTTACTACATTTTTATGTCGGCTACGAATGTACATCCATATTTTTAACCTTGTTTTGGCTATGCAAAATTTGTGTTATGTACGTGAATGATTTACAAAAAGAATTGGTTGCGCAGGATGGACGTAACTGGAGATGGTACAAACACATATGTATCATCTCTAATTTTGTGTACGACCATTTTGTTTGCATTCATACCGTCTTATGCTCGTGTTTCGTCCGTGGACATCCACACTATATCACATCTTCAGGTCCACTTTTGTAAAAGCTTATATACCATCTCACATGTTTGTGTACAAGTTCACTATGATACAAATACAAAACCTCACACACGTAACATCACTTTCACATTTGCAAGTCCAAATTACTTTATTAACCATAATTGTTTCACATTTACCAAACTACACAATCTACATTCACATATACTTGTTTGTGTGTATTACACTATTTTACATATCTGTCCTTACTTATTCACGTTCCTTAGTTCACATGGATATGTTAGGACAAACATATACATATATTATCACATCCACAAACACACCATCTATAATAGGTGAGTGTATGTCCAACCATATAGTTTTATGTTTGTGTACGTCCAATCATCTATCCAATTTCCATTACTCTTTTTTTTAGTGACCACCATTACCGATCATGACAGTCCAATTATCCACTCACATGCCTTCATACATGTACATATCAACAAAATTTTGTTAGCATCCATATCTGTCCACCAGTTTATATCCTCCCATATGTACATATTTATGGACATCCACAACATTTTCACATTTCTCTTATAAATAACACTCATATTAGTGTACATACATCCAATATGGATTCATATTAACGGAGGTCCACAATTAGATCATCTTCCTCATATCATCTCCCAGCCCAGATCTAAAACACAGATCTGAAAAATCATAGATCTAAAAACCACCAATCCACAAATCCAATCACATTAACAAATCATACTTTCCATTAGATCCAGTCTCACCTCTTAAGCAAACCTAAAAAAAAAAAGTCTCAAAGATTTGATACCCAAAACAAATCCAAAGCACAATAAATCTATAGATTGGTGCAAAAATAAAAAACGAAAAAATAAAAAAAACGAAAATACTCAACACTGTAGAAATCAAAATCTAGAAATTACAGTGTAATATGCTTTTAGAATCATACCTCCAACTACAACACTTATTCGGTTAAAACATCATTGAAGGAGAAAAAGAAAAATAGACGGTTTCACAGCCATCATTTCCACTTCATCTAAAAGTTTTTGGTGTTGGAGGTGTTGCTTAAGAAATGAATTAATCTTAGAGTTTTTATCTTTATATTTTTATCAACACAAATATTTTTAGGAAATAAAAAATAACATAACTAAACACAATTTTAGGTTAAAAAAGAATGAGTGACTTTTTCGGTTTTTAACAAAGAGAAAGTGTCTCTTGGATCAAAAGTGCTTTAAATTTTTTTTAAAAAGATATAAGTGCCATCTCTTGTAACTCTCTCAATATTAACAGGGATATAATCCAAAGGAGATCCTCTTGACAAAGGAAAATTAAAAAAAAACATAGAACAAAAAAGTCTCTTACAGCTGAAAGATAGAAAAAATCCCAAAAACAAATCAAAGCAAAATATGGCACAAGAAATTTAATTGTAGTTAACAATTTTTAAAACAAAACTTACACACTTTTTTTTTGAACAGCAAAGGTAATTTTATTGATGATTACTCTCCATTATAGGAGAAAGGGTTTACAGATGATAATTCCAATAAAACTACTAAGAACGCTGCAACAGAAGGTAAGCGGAACAACATAATGCAAAAGATAAGAGCAGTCATTATACGTAAGCAGCAAGTATTGTAGAGAAGTCCTCGTATCTCGACAATATGAAGCTTAACCAGTGGAATGATGCCGTGGGATACGCAGAGCACTACAAGTGAACTACTACCCATGATTGGTACCACAACTGGTGAGGTGTTAACGATCTGGAAGTGGGCTACACTGAAAAGTGTTCAGCCTTTACAAACTACAGAGAGCAGATCATCTGTATTGAACTCTTCGAAATCAAAGGCTGGCCGAAAGCAAAAAATCCGGTATTGGCCATAAACGAAAGAGGATGGAGCAGCTATGGGAAAGACACATCGGAAAGCTATCCAAAAGTAACTCTAAAGGGGTGTCATATACATCTAACAGTAAACTCGTTAGAGAGTAAAGTGCAACTGAAGTAATCGCGAGACTATGCATAAACATAAAGTGAGCTTTTTTAAAAGAAAAAAACCTATTAAACGTATATGAGGGTATTGGACTGGCTAATAGGCCAAGGCCCAAACATGATAAAAGTGCCCAGGTCTGGTTAGGATTTGTAGGATAGGAGAGGCAGTGTTTTTCGGAGGTTGCAGAGAGTTGGGGGTCGTCCTGAAGATCCTCGGCCGGACAAAGAGACTCCAAGACCGGACAGTTGAAGGAGAGTACTGTGGTTATTGACTTGTGGTCGGGAACTGCAAACATGAGATTTGTTGCATCGTCGATAGAACCGGTGGTATTGACTTTTGGTTCAGAGAAGAGTACGGCAGCCGTTTTTGGACTCGAGAGGCATTGATGAAGAGGAACTGAGGTGGTTGATAGATATGGAGAGACGCTCGGGAGATCCAAAGGGTAACTTGGTTGAATAGGCACTGGTGAACTCGGAGGACGTGAGGTCTGGGGGTGAATGAGTAGTACCATCGTTCGTAAATGATTTAAGTACAAGGCGACTACGGCTACAGATGCAGAGCAGAAAGCACGGCTGACGCTTAGAGAAGCATTGATACACTGAGAGAGCAGAACATGGTCACTTCAGTAGCTGAGAGTGAGAGTGGTGGATGCGGTAGTAGATGTCGACAGCAGTGGAACGGTGGTGAGGGATGACTGAATCTGGTGAGTGTTGGTGAGGGAGAGCAGAGTGAAGGTGAGCTGAGGTGAAGATGAGACAGTGAAGTGCGGCCAGAGGCTAAGGAATATGACCAAGTAGCGGAGGAAAAACTGAGTGCGAGACATTGAGGAACAGCACAAAGGAGGAAGGTAGGTGGAAGAAGAAAAATTTTGCCGGCCCTAAACTCACGGCCAGAGGCCGGAGAAGGGACAGCTACGAAGACAGACAAACGACGGTGATGGGAAGAGCAAGAGAAATAGCTTTAACTGGCGGATATGAGATCGGGAAAAATTATAGGCGGTTACTTGGGAAGCGTGTCAGAGAGAAAGTATTAGAGCGACCTTGGTTAAACTTTTCAAATCTTCTATGCCTAACACGATCAAACATTTTTAACAAAACATACACACAAACATCAAAATTTTGTCTGTTTTCAAATAAAGTTAAAAGTATGTTCACAAAAGAAAAAATGGGAGAAAGATACTGAGTCAACCGTAGAATACATAGAATTTAGTGAAGAAAAAAAATATGCTGTTTAAATTTTTATAAGAAAACGAAACAATTCGATATCTAAAAATATAAAACACCAAATAATCCCGCACATGCACGGGATTGAGCAGCTCAGCTAGTAAAATATAATAAATTATAAGATACATTTAATAAAAAATTAAAATTGTTAACAGATCTATATATTTAAAACATATACATTTATGATCTAAAATACATAAATCAGAAAAATGAATAGAAAAATTTGAACAAATAAAAAAATAAAAAAAATAGATATCCATTTTTATTAAATTAGAATTTTATTAAAATCACATTTCTGCAGCATGAATTAATTTAACATATTGTAAATCATTCATGTACACAAAATTAACAGATAAATGTGTTATATTGATGGAAACAAAAATCTTTTAATAAATATATATGTTACAAATCTAATTTTTCGTCTTTCATATCATGGGGTTGAGGCCTAGTCACATTCCCACCTTAGATGGTCTTGCCTGGAACCACACGATTTCAGGATCTTATACCATCAAATCAAGATATGAGTTAGGATGTACCTTAAGGGAAGCTCAAGCACAGAGAGTTATATTGGGACCAAGCAAACTGTGAAAAGTTAAATCTGTACCAAAACTCCAACATTTTATGGAGCAAGGTATCTCAGGATGTGTGGCAACTTATTAACGCCTTACATACTGACACACATGCACATATAGGAGCAGTCTTCGTTGTGGGGCACTGGAAAAAACAATAAATCATTTGAGTTCCTCTACCTTTACAAGTATGGGCTCTTTCGGACTATCCATCCCTTCCGGATAATTTCCCGAGTACTTCCCTATATGGAAACATAGATTTCCTAATATGAAGATCAAAAGAGTGGGATGTCCCAGCTTCTCAAAAGGATATATTTCTTTAGATAATTTGGTTCATTTGGAAAGTGTGAAATGATAAAACTTTTAATAGAAAGAATATATCAGCTTTGGACACCCGTCGACACGCTATCAGAGAAGCAGGAAGCTGGAAAGATGCACATGAAAAAGATGAGGAAGAGGAAAGAGAGACGGTGCCGGAACACGGGCTAACCTCCACCTTGGCCCACTAGATTCCAATATGTCAGATCGATACCTCATGGACTGATCATGGACCGATTAGTGGATTTGGACGGTGTCTTAGGGATTTTATGGGACTGTACACCACAGGAGAAAGAGGATGCCAAATTAAGGAGCCTTCCGACATTTCATGCAGAAATGGATGGACTTCTCTAGGCAATGACATGTCTTAGGGCTTACATTTGTTTCTTTCAAAATGGATTGCGCGAACCTGGTACAAATGATTGAAGATCCGATAGATTGGACAGCCTTTATATTAGAGCTAGATCTTCTGTTTAACTTAAGGAATTCTTGGGATAATTGTATTATTGGACTTATTTTTCGTAATCAAAATATTCGAGCTGATTTTCTTGCCAAACGGACTAAGGCTCGAGGGATTGTTTTTCCCAATATAAGTCACACCAGTTTAAGAATATCAGATTCTTTCAAATCTTAAAAACCAAACAAAACTTAATTTAATATACGGAGATAATTGAAAAAAAAAAGTAAAAGTCAATTCGTTGCTGCTAATTCAATTGCGTTTGGCTGATAAATGTGTGTTTCCCTTTCACTCTGTGCGTTTCCCACTTCATCTCATAAGCATCTATTAGCACACATCACTAATAACTAGAGTTTATTCTGGACTACGCTTGGAATTTTTCATAAATCTTTTTAATTCAGCATAAGTTATTTTATATCATATTTGTATAAAAGACTGTTTAATCCGGTAAAATCATACCGAATCGATCCATACTAAACCAAACTAGAGTATATAGTTTGGTTTTGGTAATACCATAGAAACTGAAAGTTCTATTTTTAAGAAGTTGCAGAAGTTATAAACTGAACAAACCCAACAAAACCAACTAATAAAAATATAGTAATATATATTGATATATTTAGGTAGATGCTATATAATATAAGTGTATATATATTGATATAATCTTGATATATATTTTTTTCATAGATTTATATTAAAATATAATTTTCTCATAATTTATTTTAGTTTACTATAACAAATATATATATTTTATGTTTAAGAAATTAGATATCTAGTTATATAATTTAATTCATAATTATTGTATAAAAATTTAGATTTTATTATGGTTTTTGGTATACGACCGAAAATATAATAACTGAACCAAACCATGGTAGATATGATATCAATATTGTAGTTAATTTTTAGAAACCGATATACCGAAAAAGCCAAACCGAAATCGAAACAAAAACTGAACCGAACTCCAAATTGAACACACCTATTTGTATATACTGCAACTTTTTTAATAAGTTTAAATCATAAAATAAATTTGAAATTAGTAGAAAAATTATTGTCTTTTCAATATCAACGGTGAGAAAGATAAATAAACGTTAACTAACTCGTATTTAAAAACTATTAAATTCCCAAATGATTCAAATTTGTTTTGTTCAAAAGACAGTCTTAGTTTGTGCTAATTTTTCGCATATGATTCACTCTTTTTCCGTAGAACTAAAATCAATTAAGAGCTTTCATTGTTTTCTTTTAGACTTTTCTTTATGGCACAACATAGATGTTTCTCTGGATTTTTTTTCTAACAAATCAGGAAATAGAACCAACTTTGCCATCATGCTAAATCCCCGTAACATGTTTGGTTTTATTAAAACATACAACACAAATTACTCTAGGTTTTATGAAATCCCTATAACACGTGTTCCGCTTTAGACCTTAGAGATAAAGACTTGAATCAGACAACCTTAGCACAGGCGTGGTAATAAGTGGATTTTTCAGCTTCAACGCGATCCCAAACTTCTCCTCAACCTCCATTCTCTCTCCTTGAGGAAGTTTCCAATTAAAAGAGTGCAAAAGCGTTGCGATATTATAGAGAACAACTCTCTCGCCCATTGCTATTCCCACACACATTCTACGACCAGATCCAAATGGAATATAGGTGAAATCATTTCCACTGAAGTCATAAGATTTATCAAGAAAGCGGTTGGGATTGAACTCAAGTGGATTATCCCATACGTTTGGATCCCTATGGATCGCCCATACGTTAAAGAAGACCTTTGAATCTTTAGGGATAGTAAAGCCGCCCACCACAGTGGTTTGGGATGGGAGATGAGGAGCAAGGAGTGGAACAACCGTGTGAAGTCTGAGAGTTTCTTTCATAATAGCAAGAATGTATGGAAGTTTATGAATGTGAGATTCTTCCACTATTTTATCTTTGCCCACAACTTCGTCAAGTTCCTGTTGAGCTCTCTTTATGATATCCGGTTTCTTTAATAGCTCCGCCATTGCGAACTCTATGACATGTAGTGATGTGTCTGTACCAGCAAGCACTATGTCCTACATATAAATTAGACAGTTATTAAAATATATAACTTTTGTATTAGAGCTAACCGAAACTATATATTTTAAAATTATAAATTAGCCTAAATTTAGATCCAAAACTTTAAAATTTTAACCATAAAAAAGAACGATCTACTAAAATCTAACTAAAATTAAATCCCACACTCTAGGTAATAAATCCTCACATGCACCAGATAAATTTTTTTAATAATTTTTCTAATTTATAAAAGACAGCCTCTTTTCATAAAAATTGAAATGATTTTTGTTAGATCAATTACCCCTATGTATATAATTATTTAAGTTACCCCAGTGTATATAAGTATAAAAAACCAATTTTAAGAGATCTTCTTTGCCAACACTTGCCATTAGGCACAATGTTTTTACGTACCATGAGCAACGCCTTCACATTATTCATGTTGAACTCTGTGTCCTCCTCTTCTTCATCCTTGATTTTTAGTAAGACCTCCAGAAAATCCTCACCCTTCCCTTCACCTCTTGTATCCATCCTCAGCCGTTGATTAATGACCCGGTCAAACAGCTGGTCCATCCTCTGAGCCAATCCTCGCATACGCTTCTCCAAACCCTGAAGATCAAACCGACTCAATGTCGGGAAAAAGTCAGATATATTGGGCTTCAACATGAGACCGGTCATCCCTTGAACTATTTCTAAGAACTCGGCTCCAATGATCTCCCTATCTTCTTCTTCAACCGTAGCCCCCCACAACATCTGCGTCACAACATTAAATATCATCAAGAATAATTGCTCTCCCAAGTTAACCTGTGACCTGGCCCGAGCCTTATCGGCCAAACAGCTAACGGTTCTCCTGGTCTCTTTGCGACGTAGGCCAATAGATGATTCCAACCTGGCGTTGCTCAGGATCCTAGTAACACATAGTTTCTTCAGCATGCGCCACCTTGGTCCATATGATGACCAGACTATACCAACACCACCGTACATGTTAATTCTAGCCACGGCAGGAATATCATGGTTCGCAAAAACAACGTCTTTGGTTTTTATAATCTCACGGGCCATCTCAGAGGAGGTGACCACTATCGCAAGCTTGGAGCCGAGCCAGAGTTTGAAAATGGGACCGTGCGTTTTAGCCAGCTCTTGGAAGTAGGTATGAAGCTCTGGTTTGAGGAATGGAAGGTTTCCGATTATTGGAAGACCCCAAGGTCCCGGAGGCAAGGGATGAAGCGAACGTTTGGATTTGGCGTAAAGCCAGATATACCATAAAGCAGAGGATAGAGCGATCAGGATTAAAACATAGTCGACATGATCCCTGCAACATAGAATCTTGAAGAGACTGGAAATGGTTGTCATTTTTAATCGAGTTAATGTACATAACAGAAGAGCAACTAGTGAATTTATATGAAGTATAGGCTTAGTAATTGGTATGATATACACCGGCAACTAGTGAATTTTTAAAATATATTATTGTGTTTCGGTCAGTTTGATCTGCTCCTTACCAAAATCAAATTTGACTATTTTGTGGTGAGGGTATAATAAATCAAATTTGACTATTTTGTGGTGAGGGTATAATAAATTTAGCTAGAATTACACAAATAGAAAAATTAAAATGTGTAGGTCTAGTGCTAGATCAATTTTTTCTTAAACTTTTAAAATTATTTAATTATTTTCATTTGAACCAAATAATGTCATTTTAATCTATAAATAATATAGTGATTAGTTTAATCGACAGTTATATAAAAATATTAGTCCGATGTTTAAACTTTGGATCATGTTCTTATTATGTAAAAATAAGGAATTAGAATTTATGAGCACGTGGCAGATTTACCAAGTAAGTGGTTGCTTAAATTCTTACATGTAGCTTTGATACTCTACGTTCTACAAGTAATTTTTTTTTATCTTTTTTTTTTATCAAACGTTCTACAAGTTGTCTATTTTGACTAAACCATAGATTAAGACATATATGATATAACTTGTTCTGCTTTTTATGATATAACCTTTTAAAAATTGCTTTAAAACATCTATATTAAGATTAATATAAATAAATAAAAACGGGAAAACAACAATATATGCCAAAGGAGAAAACAATTACTTATGTGGCGGATGCATAAATTTATGGCCATATTATTATGCATCTTGATTCCTCATAGATTGGATTTTCCATACTTCAATAATTTAAACTTATTTGAAAATGAATGAATATATATATATATATATATATATATATAATAACAATATATAACATGCCTATTTTGGTACTTTTATTTTCTAATTTTCTTATAGAAATTTCAAATTATATTGTCATTCTAGAATATAAGATTCCAAATTGGATTTTACTACATCTCATTTCATCAATTTACATCACTCATAATTTTCAAACTGGATTGTTTCAGTTGTTACTATCACACCTCACAAAGACTCTAATTTGGACTTTAGTATTTATAAAAAAAATTTAAAAGTATAAAAATATCCATAACAACTACAAATTTGACAAGTCTAATTTTTATCAAGAAAACTACAAAACAATCCTCAGTCGTACATACTATACAAGAACCCGCATATATTTTATAATATATTTTCTGTTTATTTATTGATCTTCGATTCATATTCATACTGTAGTAATTCTTATTTATTTATATAAAATTTTATGAAATAATGACAAAATCAACAGTTTTAAGATGTTCATGATAAAAATATTTTGGGAAGGGAAGACTGACTAAAATGTTTTATTAAATAAAATTAAAGACTAGTTTATCTTTCATTCCCACATATCCATTAAATAAATAAAAAGATTCGATTTTTGTTTTCAATTTACTTTTTGTCAAATTTTTTTTTTCAAATCTTTTCTTTGTCAAAATTTTTCTTTTCAAATTAAAATTTTTTTTTTCATAATTTTTAAGGAAATCTTTCCTAAATATATATGTAAATCATTCATAAATATATTTATATGTCTTATATCTGAGTTGTTGGTTTTTCAGGAAGACTTTAGTATATAAGAAATATCTATTGAAAAAATATTATTGATTAGGGGTGAGTACGCGCCATGTGCTGGCATTAAAAAATTGTAATATTTTTTTACATGCGTTTTCAATTTCGAGTGACGCCAAAAAAACTTTCAATATTGAACTTTGATAATAAATTTCTTAAAAATTTACATATTATCAAAATCGAATTTTGGATAGAATTTTCAAAGCAAAATATATTAGCTCGAAAACAAAATAATTAAAACAATACGACATACATCATCCAAAATCAAAATATAAGATTTTAAATATAGATATAATATCCTAAAAGAGAAAGCGATATTACCTTGTGCGGGCTAATAAACTTGTCAATTATACCAAAACTTGAAAATTATATATAATCAATTTTATCCAATAAAATTAGATAAACAAAAAGAAATTTATATTATGATATAGATCGAAAATTAAAAACCAAAAAATAGTAAAACTAAAACCAAATTATAAAATACTAATCTAAAAGTAAATCAGAAGTTAAAATAAATACAAAAACACCAAAACTTAAAATATCTGTTTAAAATTTCTATCCGATTTTCACCAAAGCCTTTCTTTTATTGGAATCTCACCACACTAAAGAAACTTCAAAATATTTCCAAGTGATTCATCTAAAACAACGATCACAAAGGTCAAAACTTTTGCATCCTATCTATACCAAAAATATCACACAAAATTCGAACTGCAAATGTACTCGTAAATTAAGAGGAGCATATAATCAACAATTTCCTTTCTTTTTGGTGCTAGTACATATAACAAATATAACTGACCAAAATGATGCATCAAAACATGTGGGCTCACTCGTATGACAGATTCTCTCGTGATTTGGGATAAATAAGCATCATTGTTATACAATGATTTGTGAATCATAACATACGTATAAAGAGCGTACTCACATCCCATATACACTTCAGTCTTAATTCTATAAAAACCTTCAATTGTTTTGCTTCACCTTGCTTCTTCTTCCTTGTGCTTGCATCTGCTCGATTCTATCATCGCTTCTGCTTGCATATGCTCTCTCTAGTTCACTTCTTCTTACTCGTGCTTGCTTCTTCTTCCTTGTGCTGGCATCTGCTTGCTTTTTCTTGCTCATGTTTGCTTATTTTTCCTCGTTCTTGGCTATGTTTGTTTATGTTGGTCTATACTCGCTTCTGCTCGTTTCATCTCGGTTCTGTTTACCATGCTCACTTTAGTTCGCTCCAGCTCGCCTTTTATGCCCAAGAGAATTAAATTAAGTTTTATATTCTATATATTAAATACCAAAAACAACCAAGATGAATAATACATCCGGAAAAAAGAAAATTATGAGTAACAATAAGGTTCAGATCCGAGGTTCAAAAATAACAATCAATGTTGGCTACTTTTTCGTGTTTTAAAAAAACATATAATCAAAAAATTTATACAATAACCCATAATTTCTTTGAACCAAATCACTAAATCTTTGTATCTGAGGAAGTTATGACAATTCATGAGACAACACATTTTTGTAACTTTTTAGGCAAAGAAATGAGTTTTTATTTTAACATACTATAAATACTATTTCTAAGTTCCTTTTTTTTTCGCGGACCAATACACTTGTAAATTAAGTAAAAAAACTTGAAATCAATTTAATTTCAAATTATTTTCTATAATTTTAGTTTGTAATAATTTTATATTTTTCCATGAATTTTAAAGAGTAAATAATTAAATGCAGTAATAATTCTGCTTGCTTGTTCTTGATTCTTTTTGCTTATGGTTATTTTTTCTTGCTTCTGCCTGCTTATTCTCTCTATTTATTGCTTCTGAGTTCTTCTTCTTGCTTCTCCTTATTTTTTCTGGCTTATATTCGCTTCTATCAGCTTATTTTTGTTTAGGATAATTTGAAAATTACCATGATTATGATTCAAAATTTGAAAAAGATACCTCTTTTTTTACTTTTTGAAAATTACATTTTTCTATATATTTTTATCTTGTTATTAATTAAAAATTATAATAATTAAATTTAAAATTCGAAAATATTAACATTATTAAAATTATTAATATTTATTAAAGATAAATACAGTAGTGGGATAAATAAAATATTGAGATAAATATATGTTATTTCAATCCAAATAAAATAGATAAATAGATACTTTAAATTTTTATTTAACATCTGTTAATATTTTAAAGTTTATCTATACTTTTATATACATGTTAAGTAATTTTTATCCTGTTATTAATATAAATAATAATATTAAATTTAAAAATTCAAAAAATATTATTATTATCAAATTATTAGTATATATTTGATAAATAAAGTATTGAGATAAATCTGTTATTTCAACCAAAAAGGGATAAATAGTTAAATACATATTAATATTTAAAGTTTATCTCTACAAATTTTGAGTTTTAAATATTTATATAAAATGTCTATTGGAAATTTTTATCTGTTTTTAAAATATTTATTAATGAAAATTATTATTTTAGATAAAAATTCAAATAAAATGTTGAGAGAAAAAGTTCAAATAAAATAATTTGGTCATTTCACTTATGAATAAATGTATTTTTCAAAAAAATAAAAAGATGACGTAGTCTTCAAATTACAAACTCATGAGGATATAGTTTTCCAAATTTCCTCTTTTTGTTTATATTCCCTTATTCTTGTTTTTTCTTCCTCGTGCTTCCCTCTACTTGCTTCTTCTTACTCGTGCTTGCATCTGCTTGATCCTATCTTCACTTCTGCTAGCCTATGCTCTCTCTAATTCGCTTCTTCTTGCTCGTGTTTCCTTCTTCTTCCTTATCTTAACCCTTGTTATTTTATTATTTTTGGAGTCTTTCGAGTCTTTGTCAGGTTATTCTAGGTGCTTTGGGAGCCGAAGATGTGAACTGGAGGAGCTGGAGCAGTTGGTGCGGATTGGAGTCAAAACGAGCTGAAAGGATCGGTTTGTACGCCAGAGCACCTGCTCTCGAGTTTGACGCTTTTGGAGCACCTGCTCTAAACTCCTGAAGAGAATTAAGGAAACCAATTTAACCTTGTTTCTGACATAAAACAGATAAAACAGTGCCATCCGCCCTGATTATCTTTTATCACGTTTTTATCATATTATTTGAGAGACTACGGGGCGATCTTATGTAAGCTTTGGGAGAAGATTTCTACAACTCTTGAGAAGAATTCTGAACCCATTTTATTGCTTATATATTAATCATGGATTCCTTTTCATTCGTTGTTGTTTTCTCTGCTTCAATGTCTGAGTAGTTCTCTTGCTAGATTATGGCAGTTTCAAGGGATTTCATGAGTTAGTATATTGAATGCAAATAGAGCTTAAATCTGATTATCTTCACCATCGTTAGTCTTAATTCTTAGGTTGAATTGATCACTCAATCTTCTATATTAGGTTTGCATATTCATCAAAAGTGTTATATGTTGCTAGTAGAGACTTTGGTGAGCGATCTGTCTTTATCCAACGACAGTTGATGCTAAGGCAGACCGTGAACATATCGAACCTATTCATTATTGCTCATTTACAATTGCTAGGTTCAAACGACAGTTTAGAATGCTAAGTTGTTAAATGAAGTTAGTCGTTCGACGAAAGTGGATTATTATATGTTTATGTTTGAGTTCTAGATTGTGATGTGCCCTGAATAGTCATTCGGCAGCTCTCTCGGAAATCCTGCGAATTGCCCTGGTCTAGTGTTTGTCTTTATTGAATTTAAACTGTATACTGCTTAATAATTGTTACTGAAACCAACAAAACCAACCATTGCTTTCTTAGCTTTGTTCTTAAATCTCGTAGAATTCAACAAGCAATGGAGATTTCATGACCAAATACAAGGAATATGCATATGTGCTGATTGAGAACTTGGCCTCAAGTTCAAGCAACAAGTCTCCTGAGTATGACAGATCAATGAAGGTTAGTAGCATAGAGACCCGGAAGATAGATGAGCTGATAACAGCTAGGTTCAGTTAGCTGCTGAAAAACCAGAAATCTGTGCATTTCGTGGATGAGAGTGGTGACACTCCTTTGTGTCAAGATTTTGGAGATGCAGAGGATGATGAAGAGATGGAGGTCAACTTTGTGACTGGACAAGGCTTTGTGCATAATCGTGGGTTCAATCAGAACTACAGAAGCTATCCTAACCTGTCCTACAGAAGCACCAATGTTGAGAATCCATAGGATCAGGTCTATCCACAACAAGCTGGTCAGAATCAGATGGGTTTTCAGAAGAGCTTCCCCAACAACTTCCAAGGATAGCAGTTCATCACCAATCAGAATCTCTTCCAAGGAGGTAATCAGCAGAAGACCCCTTTCACCAACCAGCAACCGTCCTCTAGCTCAGAAAACAACCATGAAGATATGGTAGAAAATTTGCTGCAACAGCTCTTGATTGGTCAACAAAAAGCTTCCACAAAGATAAAAGCCAAAGTTGACAAGATGTATAATGATCTGAACAGCAAACATGAGGCGGTTTGGACACACATGAAGAACATGGATGTGCAAATAGTTCAAACTGCTGAGGCTGTAAAGAGACCAGCTGGCACTCTTCCTGGAAAAGGAGAACCAAATCCT
>KE155046.1:31473-42046 GCA_000411075.1 Sisymbrium irio | reverse complement strand
CGACTTTGTTTTCGGGCGAGACGAGAGGAAATGAGCGATTTCGGTTTAGGGTTTTTGGTACGGGTATTTTTGTCAATAAAAAAGATGCTAAAACATTTTTGTCATTTCCAGCGTGCACAAATATTTCTGAAAACCAAACTGAATTTACTAACATTTTGGTAAATTACCCATAAGTAAATATAATTATTTTGGCTATGAAGATAAGAAAGTCTTCTTTCATCATCTCAAAATGATTTTCATTCTCATATGTGATTTGATATCATATCTAACATTTAAATAAATGTTAAAAGATGCAGTTGACAACAACACAAAAATGATTGAATTTATGAAAAAGTTTAGAAGAATGCTCATCCGCATTCTGGCTTTTTTACTTCATCACCAAGAGTATACCAAAAAAAAAATCAAGAGCAAGAGCATGATTAAAATTCTGTGACCGATTTGTCAACCTCAAACAAATTTTTTGCAGAAAAAAATTAAGGAATCATATGAAAGTAGTTATCGATAAATTTGAATAAAAGAGAATGAACAAAAACAAAAATATATCAATGCAAAAACCTTACCGCTACCGGTTACCACAATTATCATTTTTGAACTCGCTTTGAAAATATTTTTAAAAATAACTTCTAGTAGCTAAATGACAAAGTACATGAATCGATGATTCCAAATTCATTTTTAAATACTTCAAAAACCATTCAAGAGGATCAATGAAACGTTAATATGTTATAAGATATTTGGAGGCCGAATAGCATATTGAGTATTTTTTTAAAGTCCAAAATATGATAGACTTAGGAAAATTGAGAGAAAAGGAAAGTAAAATTATATAACCTCAGTATCAAATTATAATCATGAGTCGTCTGATCTATTTCTGATTCTATCCTTTCAAGTGATCAAATATCAGTCGACAACTTTTCCTGTAATTAAGAATCAAATCAATAAGATTATAAAAGTCTAGATGAAACAACTTTTTCAATTCCGTCTTGAGATAAAGTTCTATCTCACGATGACACCAAAGCACGCGTATCGAATCATAACAATTAGAGATCGACTTCGTACACCCAGTGTCTTTTTCCATGTGTTAGAGCTGGTGAATCCCCCTTTAGGATTCATCAGAATTTTCAATTGTATTTTGGTGGGGTCATGATAGTGGTGAACCTATATTAAATTGTGTTTTCCATTAGTAACCTCAAATAGATAACTTTTTATAATTTTTAAAAAATCTTTTAATAAGTTTTAAAACTCTTTTAATACTTTTTAAGAATTTTTAAAACTTTTTTAAAACTATTTTAAAACTTTTTAAAAACTTTTTAAAACTTTTTAAAACATTTTAATAAGTTTTAAAACTCTTTTAATACTTTTTAAGACTTTTTAAAACTTTTTTAAAACTATTTTGAAACTTTTTAAAACCTTTTTAAAACTTTTTTAAAACATTTTAATAAGTTTTAAAACTCTTTTAATACTTTTTAAGACTTTTTAAAACTTTTTTAAAACTATTTTAAAACTTTTTAATAACTTTTTAATAACTTTTTAATAACTTTTTAAAATTTATTAATAAGTTTTAAAACTCTTTTAATACTTTTTAAGAATTTTCTAAAAAAAATTGGAGATAATTGTAGAGACAATTGGAAAAAACGGATCAAATCCTGTCTTGACACGGGGCTTGAACCCGAGTCATGCAGTATCTTTCCGATGAACCGGTTCACCAAACTTCAAACATATTTAATTCATTTTAATGCATCCGGGCCTTGTGAAATTGAGCCCGTAAACCCCTTTACAACCCCTGATGCAGATGCTCTAACATATGAAGTTTAGTTTAATTGGACATCATATCCATAAATTATTAAATTTAATGTAAACATTAACTAACAAAGACCAAAGCTACAAAGGAAAGTTGAAACATATAAGTAAAAGTCTTACATGCTGAAAGTTGTTTATATGCCTTGAATATATTTTTAAGTTGGTTGGAAGATCCAGAAGTTAAATCAATATTTTTTGAGTTTAAATGGTGACCATAGGAATGAATAGGAATAATGAATTCTTTTTCATTCTTAAAAAATTACACAATTCACAAGGAAAATTTATTACTTATGATTTTCTTTCATTCTTTAGTTTGTAGAGAATTAAAAAGTAAAATTATTACTTATCAAATTTGAGAATGAACAAATATTTCTATTCATTCTTATTATTTTATTTTCTTTCATTCTTTTCTTTTTTATTCCTATTATTCTATTAATGGTTAATATTTTCCTTTGTCTTCATTTCTTTCTTATATTACTGCTGAGATTGATAATTTTAAAATTGTGATATGTTTTGGCAAGGGTACATTTAAAAGTGAATAAAGTAACCTATAACTAGACAATTATCATAACTTGTATCTTAAGTAATAAGAAAACTATCTATTTATGAAATTTAAAGAGTTCCTCTTTTTCTTTCTTTTGGCTGATAACATATTATTCCTTTGTATTTTACAGTGTGGAGTTACCTCTCCGTTTTTCTGTAGTTGCATTTCCTTAATTAGTGTGTGTCAGAAGTGAGAAGTTTATATAGTTTCTCACAAGAGAACAAGCAAAACCCGGTCACAAATATGTAATCAAATATATAAATACACCACTACAATCGACTAGTCATGTTATGTAATTCGTCTGTTTGTTGTCGACAATCTTATATTAAGTGTTTGGAGCTTAACATGGGAGAATCATACTGTATTGATTTCACTCAAAAGAAAAATTTTCACTAATATTTATTTGCATTGGTTTTACTAGTTGAAACAATTTGCACCCATGGTCTTCTCATAATTACTCCCTCCTTAAAATCTTATCGCTTTTGGATTTAAAAAGAGAAGAACCAATCATTTCTGTATTATTTCTCAACTAAATTGACACTAATGTATAGTAAAAGCAGAGTGTTTACTTTCCTAAGCTACCCAATCACAAAATAATTGTCGTACAGTCAAATCATATCAGAGACTCAGACTTCAGTTAATCCCTCTAAAGCTTGATTGCTAACATATGGGATTGAGTATTTATTGATTTTCCTTGGTATATACAGTTTTTGGGTGTATATATTCCAATAAAAAGAAAACATATGTATAAGGTTTTGGGAAAAAAATTATTGTGGAGGAGAAGATAATGATGCACTATATTTCGAAAAGGTTAGAAGGAAGGACACGTATCTAAGTGACCAGAAAAAAATGCATGTGAGCCGAGTAGTTATGTGGATGTGGGTGAAGTAGAGTCGAACTCCTTCTCGCTATTTTTTTTAGTGCAGACAATCAAAAACCAGCAAACATGTTGCCGAAGTTCGATCAAACAAACCCAAAAGCTTGCATGTCGCTTCTTGAGGATGTAACAAGAAACGCAAAGCAGATTCAGGATTCCGTGTTGGAAGCAATACTTTCACGTAATGCTCAAACCGAGTACCTTAGAGGTTTACTCAGCGGTCAACTCGATAAGGAAAGCTTCAAGAAGAACCTCCCCGTTGTGTCCTACGAAGATTATCGGTCTTATGTTGATCGTATCGCTAATGGAGAGCCCTTTGATCTAATCTGTGATCGACCCATCATTGTTCTCCTGGCCAGGTACCTTCTCTCGAAATCTCTGCAGATTTAGAGCAAAATTTCTCAGAAGAGACTTGGAATCGAAGCTCTTAATAACTGAAAATGGAATTAACCTACATGCATTTTCTTAACTCAGGAAGAGTTTGGTCATTGGTCAAAACTTGTTGATACACGAGTTTGATAATCTTCAATAGTATACAAGTAGATTAAAGTAGAAAATATGTTAAGGAAGCGACTGTTCTTTGCAGCTCGGGTACTTCAGGAGGAGTTCCAAAGTTGATTCCCTTGACAGCAGAGGAATTAGAGCAGAGGATATTGTTTTCATCTCTCAATAGACATCAAGTCTTCAAGTAAGGAGTTACAAACTCTTGAGTTGTGTTTTGTTTTGTTGATGTCAAAAAAAATAAAAAAAATTAAGTAAATCCCCAACTCGTTCTTGTTACTCTTTGCAGTCACATCGAAGGTCTTAGTGAAGGAAAATCTCTCAAGTTTTATTTTGTGACCCGAGAAGGCGAGACAGCCTCTGGGTTAAAGGTCAGGTCTATGATAACTTGCATTTTGAAAAGCGCGAACACAGCCAACAAATGTCGTTGGTAAACCTTTACATTCACTCTTTCTTCCAGTGTTTCAAGTTTCCACCGAAGCGACCGGCTAATCTCAGGAGTGAAATGCCCCTCGGTGCTACTTGTGTTTTTTTTATATGGTTGCTTTACAGGGAACAAGGACAGATATGCCAGAATGAGATCGCGACTTGTGCAGACACTACCCAGAGCATGTATTGCCAATTGCTTTGTGGGCTTCTACAACGAGAAATTGTAAATGGCCTCGGTGCACCATTTGCTTTTTCCTTCCTCAAAGTAATCAAGTTCTTGGAAGATCACTGGAAGGAGTTATGCTCCAACATAAGGTCAGGCCGTGTCAGTGACTGGATCACAGACGTCCAATGTCTTTCAGCTATCGGCAAGTTCCTCACCGCTCCAAATCCAGAACTAACGACCCTTATCGAGCAAGAATGCAGTAAAGCATCATGGGAGGGAATAGTGAGGAGGCTATGGCCAAATGCAAAATGCATCGAAGCCATCGTTACCGGCTCCATGGCACAGTACACACAAATGCTGGAGTTCTATGGTGGCGGTCTTCCTCTGATTTCATCCTGTTACGTCAGCTCTGAATGTTTCTTCGGTATCAACATGAATCCTCTAAGCAAGCCTTGTGATGTGTCGTACACCATCATTCCAAGTATGGCATACTTCGAGTTCTTAGAGATTGAGAAAGACCATCAAGAAACTGATCATGATCCCGCAGAGAAGCCCGTGGTCGTTGATCTTGTCGATGTTAAAATTGGCCATGATTATGAACCTGTTATAACAACGTTTTCTGGTAAGTCTCTGTTTGGAAATAAATATGTCGTTTAAAACTTTATTGCAAAGTCTTTGTTTGAGTAAAAGATAGAAGACAAGATGGACATTTTGATTGTTTTCTTAGTGTGTGTCGAAAATCTATATAGTTTCTCACAAGATGTGTATATACATACAATATACAGGTTTGTATAGGTACCGTGTGGGGGACGTTTTACGAGTGACTGGTTTCTACAATAATGCACCACAATTTCGATTCGTGGGAAGGCATAAAGTTGTTCTAAGCATCGACATGGACAAGACCTACGAAGATGATCTCCTCAAGGCAGTGACAAACGCGAAGCGCCTGCTCGAGCCACATGACATAATGCTCGTCGATTTCACTAGCCGTGTGGATTTCTCCTCATTTCCAGGACACTACGTGCTCTACTGGGAACTCGGGAGCAAGGTCAAGAACGCAAAGCTCGAGCCAGACCCCGAGGTTATGGAGGAATGCTGCTTCAAAATTGAGGAGTCTCTGGACTCTGTTTACAGAAAAGAACGAAAGATTGATAAAAACATTGGACCACTTGAGATTAAGGTTGTTAGGAGTGGCACTTTCGACCAGCTCATGAACTTCTCCCTGTCTCGAGGCTCTTCTGTGAGTCAGTACAAGACGCCAAGGTCAGTGACAAGTGACGAAGCCTTGAAGATATTGGATTCGATGGTTGTTTCTAAGTTTTTCAGCCGGAAAACTCCGTCATGGGAGCTACATGAGCTGCATTCCAGCCGAGTAGAGGCGTAGAGCGAGAAGAATATAATAATTGACGAGAATAACCAAAACTCTGTTACAAATATGTCATCAAAATATGTTACATAATGTTTAGTCATGTTATATAAATCGTTTGTTTTTGTTGTCGACAATCTTCTGTAAGTGTTGCCAACGTTTGTTTGTTGTATGTTTTATATTATTCTGGTTTCGTGCGCCAAAATATGAAATTGCAAGCATCAACAACAAGTCTTTACAATTTCTGGAGGCCCATAACATATTGGGCCTTTTCTTTAAGTCCAAAATATGAACGGGCTTACGAAAGCAATATTCGTTAAATCGGTCAAAACACTAGTCAGTAAGTCAAGACAGAAATGAAAAAAGAGATATTACGCCGGAGCTTTTCATCCGCGAAATCGGAAAACTAATAAGGAAAATACAATCATAAAAATAATGTGAAAAGTTCCGCACATGAGATTGAAATGGGAAAGTGTAAAAAATGGGAAAAGTCATCAACGATGGGAAAAGTCAAATTCTCTCATCAAAGCCTTGTTCCTCCTCAACCCTGACGCGGAAAATGATTAATAGTCCGGCGACATAAACAAACAAACATCTATCTTTCTCTAATGCCCACTACCGCCATAGATAGATTGATTCAGGCGACTTTTCAGTGTAACCAAATGAATCAGCTTTTATGGTTTATGATCCTTATTTGATTTCTTGTTTTTGTGATCCTTTCTCATCAAGGGCGGGCCCATCACTTACTCTTCAAGAATAATAAGAGATCCTTTGTTTTCTGAAAACAAATAAAGAAAACAAATCAAAAAAATTAAAGTCAGACAAAATAAACATGATATTAAAAAAAGTATACAAAACTTTACCTTGATTTAGTAGATATTCAATTAATTTCTCTGGCCTTGAAGAGAGGTTCCTTTGAGGAAGAATCCACTTAAGATGGACAGCTTGAGTCTTCGACAGACGGGAGGATATAAGAAGTACCAATAGTCTTCAGTCATGTTCGTCTCTCAACCAACGTCAAAGTAACTCCCTTGATATTTCCCCCAAGAGAAGCGTGAGATGGGAGTCTCTCAATTTCTTCTCAAGTGAATGAATTATAGGAAGATTGAGATTCTTAAAATACTTTTTGACCATCTTGTAAAGTTAATTTAAACTGATTGCATACAATAAATAAAGAAATAACATGAAAACACAGATTAATAAAAAGAATAAAACAAATGTCATTGCAAAAAACTTACCATTACTAGTTATGACAAGATTCATTTTTAAAAGCAATGAAATTAGTATTGAAAATATCTCATGCGTCAGAATTAATGGTAAGAATATCAACTCTAGAAAAAATTGTTTCCCCATAAAAACAAATAAAGTGGATGAGTTTTTTCAGCTGTTTGAAAGAAGAGATTCTCAAGGCTAGTCATATCATTGCACTTCTTCAATTCTCATTCTAGACTAAATGCACATAAACAAATTTTTTTTGTAACTGTTAAAAACAACATCTCCACAACATCTCCACAACTCTCCTACAACTAAAAAAAACTCAAATTGAAATGTGAACAAACTATGCACAGTAACTTCAAAACTATAGATCCACCATAATTTAACATTAAAATATCAACAACAACAGGATCATTCATTTCACTATCAAAAATACATATAAGATCATTGAGATTCTAAGCAACAAAGTACAAAATATCAATGATTCCACTATCAAAATTGTATATACATAAGCATTTAATTGGCTTACCAGAAATTTCCTGATGCTTGCAACAAAATGGTATATCCTTTCCATGAGAAATTTTGGTTGGTGCTTATTGAAAATGACATAAATGGACAGACCACCAACGCCTAATCAAGATGAACATTACTATCAAAGACATATCCAAGTCTTTCTTCAGTCCTAAAAACAATTCAAAATTAGAGTTAATCACAAGGAAGAGAGTTAATCATAAAATAAGGGAAGAGAGCTAATCATAAGCGAGAAAAATATAACCTCAATTTTTTAAAAAGATACTGACTTATCATCTAGTTAAAGAAGTGTAAGGCAATTATCTCTCCACTAGACTCATTAATTGAGAAATCACGTGAGGTTTGATAATAAACCTTCATTAATGATTAAAAATATAACTCAAAATATTAAAATTCAAACTTAAATTCAAAAGCCAAAAACGTTTGCTTACCATAGCAAAGGAGTTAGTTTCATCTCGTGAAAAAAGCTTGGCATTTAGATGGAGAGGAGCTCCTGGTTGCAATTTTCTCACCTTTGCTTTATTAGTTGTGATCTCGAAACGTCTTTTAGCACCAAATAACCGAATGATATATATGAATAGAATTTTGTTTGGACAATTTGCCAGTACAAACTCTAACAATACAGATCTACAAATAACATATATCCAGAAGACAAATGTTAAATAGACCTGGCGAAAAGATAAAAATAACCAAATTTGAAGAGATTTACCTTGGGAAAAATAAAGTCTTCTATATCTCCAGATTTAAAATTCATCAGCAAACTCAATTTATCATCCAAGTTCTAGTCAGCAATTAAATATTGTAATATCAAACTATTTGTTTGATCAATTAGACCACATGATCTAAATTTAGTATGAATTTTATCCAAAGCAATCTGTAAAAAAAAAAATTAAAAAAAAAAGAATATACATTTAGGAATCTAAAAGACATATACCTCTAACAGTTTGGTTTGAGAAGAAAACGATTTAATCTTCCTCCAAAATGCATCGACATAATTTGTTAAATGTTCCCCAAACCCATTAAAGTTGAACGCCATCATCATATTATCTTCTTCAAACTCCAAAGATGCATCGATGTAGGCTTCTTTTCCTTACAAAGAAGATACAATTAACAGTTTCTTTATACAAAAAAAAAAAACTGATAAGTAAATGCTTTCACCTTGTCTACGAGACCAAGAAGCTCTTATTTCATCATGTCAACAATGATCTTCGTTTTCAACGGGATTTGATGTCTTTTTAAATATTTAAGTAAATGTGGAAGGAGGCAAGTGAAAATAGCTCAAATTAATCTGATCTATGGAAAAGCTTAACAGAATGCTCATCCACATAGAGCTGGTAGCTCGTTTCATCTGCCTTTGTTTTATAGGCTTGAACAATACGGAGCTCTTCCAAAAATCTAAACTTATAAGGGAAAAACTTATTCTGAGAGGGAAGAAAGAGAGAAAAATCAACAGAATAAGGATTGTCCCATTTCTCTATATCAGAAGCCGGAACAGACTCTTCTATGTATTTAGAATCAAAGTATCGCTCCCTCTTAATACATATTAAAAGGAAGAAACTATAAAAATTAAAGATTTTTTTTCAATTAAATAATTCAGAAAAACATAACTAGATATATAACCTTTGACTTCATCCCCAAATGAACTTGAGATTAAGGTTATTAGGAGTGGCACTTTCGACCAGCTCATGAACTTCTCCCTGTCACGAGGCTCTTCTGTGAGTCAGTACAAGACGCCAAGGTCAGTGACAAGCAAAGACGGATCTATGCATACGTTTGGGGTGTCATTTGACCCACCCAAATTTCCTCTTTTTTTTTTAGTATATGTAATAGATAAATTGTGAAATACATTTAATTAATATAACCTATTAATCAAATTCCTTTTTATTTTACATGAATTCTGACTTATGATCCAATTTAAAATTTAACTTATCTAATAACACAAAATTTTGTTTTCTAGATTAACGTAGTCATCATTTTCTAAAAAAAAAAGTCTCCTGATTCAAACATTAATCTTTCCCTAAAAGCATTATTTAACCTTAATTAACTACAAGTAAATCTCAATTCTATATATATTTTTGATAGTATAATTTTTTCATAACTGAAAATTGTATAAAATTTAATATTTTATTGTTTTCATACCAAATAAAATAATGAACAAATATTTGAAAAGAAAAGCTCCATCATCACCTCATAAAAAATATTAATTTAGATAATATAGTTAATTATTGATACTGGTTAAAAACATTTCTGGATCCGCCATTCGTGACAAGTGACGAAGCCTTGAAGATATTGGAATCGATGGTTGTTTCCAGCCGAGTAGAGGTGTAGAGCGAGAAGAATGTAATCATAGAAGAGAATAAGCAAAACTCCGTTACAAATATGTTGTACTAGGAATAGTTCCACGCGATGCGTGAATTTAGTTTATATATAATTTTGTATGTAAAATTTTAGATATAAATTTATAGTAATACTTTTTCTAAAATATTTATTTTAAAATAACATATCTGAAAAATTTTAATATTTTTTATTTATATTTGTATTTGCACAAATATTAAAATGCAAATAATTTATTAAAATAAATAATATATAGCATTATTAACTATACTATTTCAAAATTATTAAAAATATGTTTTATGAATTCAACATCACAAATCTCATCATGTGAGAGTATTAAATAAATTAAAAATAAAAACCAAAAATATAAGATAGTATATATATACATATATAGTAAATTTAAAATTTTAAAATTAAAAAAAAAAGAGACTAAATCATGTCTCATTTTCTCAGAAATCTATTAAAAACATTATTATAGTTGTATAAGAATATTACAGTATAATTAAAGAATTTTGAAAATATATTTTTAGAGTAATTTTAAATTTTTAAATTAGAAAAAAATAAATCATGTCAATAAATATATAAATACATATATATAGAGTAAATTTGAAAATTATAAAAAAAAACTAATTCATATCTCATTTTCTCAGAAATTTATTAAAAACATTATTAGAATAGTAGTATAGAGATATTACAACATAGTTAAAGAGTTTTCAATATATTTTTAGAGTAATTTTAAATTTTGAAATTAGAAAAATATATAAATCATGTCTCATTTTCTCATAAATCTGTTAAAAATTATTTTAGTAGTATATA
>KE155046.1:19396-30224 GCA_000411075.1 Sisymbrium irio | reverse complement strand
CTTTGTGAGAAGCTTTGAGAGGGTGACATGTGTCCTCCTAACTTTTACAGATTTTTTTAAAGATAGTTAATAATTTTTACAAACATTAATGACTTATTTATCAAATATTATGTTCTTTTTTTTCTTAAATGTGCAATTAATGACTTTTTATTGATTTTACATTCATGAAAAATATCAGAATATGTATATCATCTCATCATACACTCTCATAAATTATATTTTGAAAAAATCTTTAAATATTTAGAAGATAGATTATTAGTATTAAAAAATATAAAACAAATAATGTTTTAAAAAAAATTAATTTATGAGTGCAAAATCAATATCAGAATATGAACAAGTCTTAACAATTTCTGGAGGCCCATAACATATTGGGGCTTTAAGTCCAAAATATGAACGGGCCTACGAAATCAATTAGTTTCATTCATTAAATCATTTACACTAGTTAGTAAGTAAAGACAAAAATGAAAAATAAAAGAGAGAGGCACCGGAATCGGAATCTACAATAATATTACGCCGGAGCTACTTTTATCCATCGGCGAAATGGAAACTAATAAGGAAAATACAATAAAATAATGTGAAAAGTTCCGTACGTGATGAGATTGAAATGGCAAAGTGTGAAAAATGGGAAAAGTCATCAACGATAGAAAAAGTCAAATCCTATCATCAAAGCCTTGTTCCTCAACCCTGACGCGGAAGATGAATAATAAGTCTCTCTCCGGCAACATAAACAAACAAACATCAATCTTTCTCTAATGCCCACCAGTACCACCGCCATAGATAGATTGATTCAAACGACTTTTCCAGTGTAACCAAATCAATCAGCTTTTATGGTTTATGATCCTATATTTGATTTCTTGTTTTTGTGATCCCTTCTTGAAACCTGCCAGTAGTTAGGACAGGGCGGGTCCCTCTCTCGTAAAGACCATCCCTTTCTATACGCTCTGTTCGATTATTCATTACCCCATTTGTCTTTTTTCGTTTGTCTGATAACTTTGGGATCCGTTCTTCTTTCATTCGTCTGTGTGAAGAGCGATGAAGCTTCAGGTCCGAGTCTTAGAAGCTAGGAATCTACCTGCCATGGATCTCAATGGCTTCAGCGATCCTTATGTTAGGTTGCAGCTTGGCAAACAGAGGTCAAGGACCAAAGTAGTGAAGAAGAACTTGAACCCCAAATGGGCTGATGATTTCAGCTTCGGCGTCGACGATTTGAACGAAGAACTCGTCGTCTCTGTTCTTGACGAGGATAAGTACTTCAACGATGACTTCGTCGGGCAGGTTAGAGTTCCTGTTTCCCAAGTCTTCGATGCGGAGAATCAATCTCTTGGCAGTGTTTGGTATCCTCTTCTCCCGAAGAAGAAAGGTTCCAAGAAGGAGTGTGGTAAGCTTATCCCTCTCTTATATCTCTCTGTCCTGTGCTTTGACATTTTAGGCAAAGTTTGGAACTTTGGTTTTCATTTTGATTAGTCTTGTGCCCAGGTGAAATACTTCTGGGGATATGTTTCAGTCAGAAGAACTCGGTTCTTGATTTGAATGCTCATGGGGATCAAGCCTCCGCTTTGAAGACTCCTGAGCTGGGACTTGAGTCTCCTGCTGATCCCTCCACTTGTGCCTCTCCTTGTAGATCCGAAGATGCTTCATGTTCCAAGGACTCGCAGAAAACATTTGCTGGTCGAATCGCTCAGATTTTTCAGAAGAATGCTGATGTTGCAGCGCCTACGCAGTCGGTTAGTAGGAGCATTGATGCGTCTGAAACATCATCTGAGATCTCTAGATCAATCTTTTCACTTGAGCTGTCTGAAGATGAGTCATCTCCTGCTTCCTTTGAGGAAGTAATGAAGGCTATGGAGTCGAGAGATCAAGGAAGTGAACCTCCTAGTAATCTACCAGGTGGGATTCTTGTGGACCAGTTGTTTATGATTACCCCATCAGAGCTTAACACTCTGCTTTTTGCACCCGATTCGAGCTTCTATACGTCATTGACTGAATTGCAAGGGACCACTGAAGTTCAAATAGGACCATGGAAACTTGAAAACGATGGCGAGAGCGTTAAGCGGGTTGTAAGTTACCTCAAGGCTCCAACTAAACTTATTAAGGCTGTCAAAGGCACAGAGGAGCAGGCATATCTTAAAGCGGACGGAGAGGTTTACGCTATTTTAGCAGTTGTTACCACTCCAGATGTCCCTTTCGGAAGTACCTTCAAGGTTGAAGTGCTTTACTGCATCTCTCCTGGCCCTGAGCTACCTTCTGGGGAGCAGTGTTCCCGTTTGGTAATTTCATGGAGATTGAATTTTCTTCAGAGCACCATGATGAAAGGTATGATAGAGAATGGAGCCAGGCAAGGTTTAAAAGACAGCTTCGAACAGTATGCAAACTTGCTGGCTCAAAATGTAAAACCTGTAGATTCGAAAGATATTGGGCTGAACAAGGAGCAAGCTCTCTCTTCCTTGCAAGCTGAACCCCAATCAGACTGGAAATTGGCTGTACAATATTTCGCCAATTTCACTGTATTCTCCACTTTCATAATTGGTGTATATGTAATTGTCCATATTATCTTTTCCTTACCTAGTGCAATCCAAGGGCTTGAGTTTAATGGCCTTGATTTACCGGATTCAATTGGAGAATTTGTTGTTAGTGGGGTTCTCGTTCTGCAGTGCGAAAGAGTATTGCAATTGATTTCCCGTTTCATGCAGGCAAGAAAACAGAAAGGTATATATATCCATGATGATGCATCAACGACCCTTCATTTTCTTTCATGTGGCCTCTCATTGGTAGACTTCTGTATGTATCTGACTGATCATTAACTGTCTGTTTCAATTGTAGGTAGTGATCATGGCATCAAAGCTCATGGAGATGGTTGGTTGCTAACTGTTGCTCTAATTGAGGGAGTCGATCTAGCAGCTGTAGATCCAAGCGGGCATTGTGATCCATATATCGTTTTTACTTCCAATGGGAAGACGAGAACGAGCTCCATCAAGTTCCAGAAATCTCATCCTCAGTGGAATGGTAAATAGTTGCTCTATGGTTTGCCGATGTCTAGTTATTTTGGTGGTAGCATGGATCTTTTCCTCAAGCTGACTTTTATCCACTTGTTGCTTCGATTCTTTAATGTTTTAACTCTTTGATGTGTCACCATAAATTTTTTGAGAGTTGGAATTTTTTTGGTGCAGAAATATTTGAATTCGATGCCATGGCTGATCCTCCTTCTGTGCTGAATGTTGAAGTTTACGATTTTGATGGACCCTTCGACGAGGCTGTTTCACTAGGACATGCCGAGATCAACTTTGTGAGATCTAATATATCTGATTTAGCTGATGTGTGGATTCCACTTCAAGGGAAACTGGCTCAGGCTTGTCAATCCAAATTGCACTTGAGGATTTTCTTGGATCATACAGGAGGTGGAGATGTTGTTAGAGATTATTTAAATAAGATGGAGAAAGAGGTGGGCAAGAAGGTATGTAGCTACTACTTTATTCTCTCAGTCAACAGTTAGTCTGCAATTATTGATGCGCATTCTGGCCAATTGAAATTTCAGATTAATGTGCGCTCTCCTCAAACAAATTCAGCCTTTCAGAAGCTGTTTGGTCTCCCACAAGAAGAATTTCTGATCAACGACTTTACATGTCACTTAAAGCGGAAAATGCCTTTGCAGGTGAGGAGATCTTGATGTGCATCACATTTGCTTAGTATTCAACTGCATCCTCTTTTCAACTTCCTTCTTTTAGCAATGAAGAAGAGAGTACAACTAATTTAGTGTTGTTTCTGCAGGGTCGTCTTTTCCTGTCTGCAAGAATTGTTGGCTTTTATGCAAGCCTTTTTGGTAACAAAACAAAGTTTTTTTTCCTGTGGGAAGATATAGAGGATATTCAGGTTCTTCCTCCCACTCTTGCTTCAATGGGGAGTCCCATTGTCGTCATGACTCTCAGACCAAATAGAGGTATGGACGCGCGAATAGGCGCAAAAGCACATGATGAGGAAGGCAGGCTTAAGTTCCATTTCCATTCGTTTGTGTCTTTCAACGTGGCACAAAAGTAAGTGACGAGTCCTCTTTACGACTTTACCTGATAGTTTATTTGTTAGTATTAGCTTGCTCACTTATATCAACGTCCTAGATTTTTCTGTGTCCAACCAATATGCTTCGCATGACTTGGATATATATGCCCATTTGTAGACATGTTCAGACGTGGATGGCTATTGACTACCATAAAAAATTAACACCTGTAGTTCCTGCTTTTATAGGCACATGAAGAATTATTCTGATAAGGTATAGATTTTGGACTTGTTTTGTGTTGATAGGACAATAATGGCTCTGTGGAAAGCAAAATCCTTGACCCCAGAGCAGAAAGTGCAAGCTGTTGAAGAGGAATCAGAGCAGAAACTTCAAAGTGAAGAGAGTGGTTTGTTCTTGGGTATTGACGACGTCCGATTCTCTGAGGTCTACTCTTTGACAATCTCTGTTCCGGTGAGTTATTCCCTTTCACTGTAATGTGCTACATGGACAAAACTTTTGGCAAGAATGTATTTGAGTTTTGAACATTGTCTTATGCATCGACTCTGATAACTGTAGGTAAGTTTCTTTATGGAGCTGTTTGGTGGGGGTGAAGTGGATAAAAAGGCTATGGAGAGAGCGGGTTGCCAGAGCTATTCATGCAGCCCATGGGAGTCAGAGAAGGCTGATGTGTATGAGAGGCAGACATACTACAGAGATAAGCGGATATCACGTTATAGAGGAGAAGTCACAAGTACACAGCAAAAATCCCTTCTCCCAGATAAGAATGGGTGGCTTGTCGAAGAGGTCATGACTCTCCATGGAGTTCCGTTGGGAGACTATTTCAATCTCCATCTTAGATACCAGATGGAAGAAGTAGCGTCGAAACCAAAGTCAACATATGTGCGAGTATACTTTGGAATTGAATGGCTAAAGAGCAGTAGACATCAGAAAAGGGTGACAAAGAACATCCTGGTCAATCTACAGGACCGACTAAAGATGATATTTGGATTCTTGGAGAAGGAATATAGCTGCAGACAACAACAGCAAGTAGCATAATATATATAGACTTTGGTCTGAGAATGGAGGGCCAAAAGTAATATCTTCTTTTATATTGAAATGGAAGGCGAGAGTGCCAATGGAGGTGAAGCCCTAGCTCAAGCTCAAACATTTCTCATTCTTCATACGTTATAAATAGCTGACTTGTTATCTGTAGTGAAAAGAGTAGAGTTTTGTGATTATTATGTTGTTGCTCTGCCTAAACTTCGAAAGTGATCAAGTCATAGTCGCTTCGTTTGTTGTTTTCTTACCTCAACTTTCCACGCTTTTTGATGCCATCTATCAATTGGGCCTAATTTTAATTGGGCTTAGTTGTGTGAAAGCCCGTATAAGGCTCATTTAGTACACTAATGTAAAAAGGCAATAAATATTTCCAGACTTTCCATCTCCCCGTGTGACGCTGACACTCACTCTTATCTCTTCCGTGTTTCATATCGATCGGCAGTAGTCATGTCGGAGAAAGGAGGAAAAGGGTTCAAATCGTCACTCAAGTCTCCATCCAATTATGGTTTCGTATTTCTAAACCACTTTCATCAGATATTTTGACCTTGTTTCTAGACATTGTCTTAGAGTTAGAATCGGTTTTGGGGTTTTGTGGTGTAGGTTCCGGCAAGGACGATAACTCAACGAAGTCGAAGAAGACAAAGAAAGTCCAGTTTGATCAGACAGGTTTTCCATTTTATTTCTTCTCGCTTCATTCCGAAACAAGTTTTTCCAAATAAAGTTTGCAACTTTTCCGTGTAATAATTTAATGTTTACCTTCTGTGTTTGTGTTAGGCTCAAAGGGATCCAATTATAAGATTGTCCAAGAATCTGATGACCTAAGTCAAGGTTTTTCTGCTAAAGGTATCAGCTTTCTTCTTCGGTTGATGTGGTTGAAGTCTTTTGACACCCTTGGCTGTTCACATTGTGTCTCGTTTGCCTAAAATATGGCTTTATTTGACTAAAGGTGGGAAGGGAACCAAGGGCAAGAAAAGTAGTCTGTCCAAAGACTCTCAGCCGCTTGAGCTCAAGACTGAAAAGGGTTTGTACATGTTCTACTTTCTCCCTCAAATCCCTTCTGTGCTCTGCGTTATGATCATTCTCGTTGGTGCATGGTAAGATATGTGCTGCTTTTGTGTGATGGTGTTTGCAGAGATTCCGGAGAATGCAAAGTGCTTGATGGATAGTGAAGCTTTTGATATTCTGGAAGGCATCAAGGTACAAATTGCTGTGTTATCTGAAGATCCTAGCATAAAGATTCCTGTGTAAGTAACATCCACGACATTGTGTTCTATTTTCATGCGGGAAAGGTCGTGGGTTCACTAACGTGTAATTTGTTTTCAGTTCTTTCGACAGAGGACTAGACTATCTGAAATATGGTCGTTGCTACACGGACCCTCAATCTGTCAGACAGATCCTTGAGTATCCTTTTTGGCTGTCTTCATTAATCTTCTTAGATGAAGATTAATGTCTTCTTATGTTTTTATTCGATTCTGTGTTATAACTTGACGAGTATGATATCAGGCCTCTGAAAAAGTATGGTGTCTCTGAAGGCGAGGTAGTAATCTCTACTAAAGAGCTTTCAATTCGGACACCAAACCCTGAGCTCTTTCTAATTTTATGTTTGTTATGTGCAGATGTGTGTGATTGCTAATGTCTGCCCAGAAAGCATTGATGAAGTGTTTGCCTTTGTTCCATCGATTAAGGTATGCATTAGTGCCACCAGGATTTGATGCTCGTTTCGTATATTTTGATGTATATGTTTATCAGTTTTCATCCCGAATTTCTATCAAAACCCAGTCTGAGTTTGTTTGTTTGTGGTTTCTTGTTTTGTGGATTTATCCAGGGGAAAAAAGACAAGATCAGTGAGCCCTTAGAAGAGGCATTGACGAAGTTATCCAAGCTCAACAGATCTGCTTAAGGGAGTAGCTGCTCGATAGATAATGAATAAACTGCATAGATTAATCTAGTTGCAAGCTGGTTAACCGTGGTAGTAAAGCTCGTTTTGGTTGGGTTAGGGGTTTTTGGGTATGATAATGCAACTAAGTTAGGTCGGTGTTGTATATCATTTAATGCTGTCACAACAACATTTTATGTAAGTTTTAACCATTTCCTTTTCAAAGCTAGCAAACCAGTGCTATGGAATGTTCTTTAATCAAGTAACTCCTGCCATTTTTATCATGCAACAGAGCTCATACAAAAACAGATAACAAATTGAAATTTAATGATTTTCAAACAAGTGAAGTGTCCGTAAACTAAAAACTGGAAATCCAATAGAAAAGATGTCAAATTTTCTCCAAGAACACAAAATTTCACACCTCAATTTTCAGAACCATAATTTGCTGATCACAGGGCCAGACTCGTCTTAAAAATCAAGTGCTGCATATTTATTATGATTTGATCAAATGGGGAAAAAAGAAGAAAAATTATTGATCTTGTACCTTTGCCCTATCCTGTAGTTAAAGACAGAAACTTTCCAGAAACAAGCAAAGGAGTGCTTAGCTTATCAAGAATCAAGATGATGAAACCAATGGACATCAATGCCTTACTTGAAGAGAGGTACAGAGTTTCCATGTACTAATTGACTATTTGGCAATCTCTCTCTCCTTAAGTTTCCACTTCTAGTAAAAAATCACTGTCTTACTTCTATTTTCATATCTCTTGAAAGCAATGCTTGACGTCGATAGTTATAACTTTACGTCTAGTGGTCCCACCGGCCATTTTGATGGCTTTTTCTTCTCCATTATAGCATGAATTGGTTTGATGAAGAGAAGGGATTAACTACCACAAAAGAAACATAGAAAAAACTGTGTTTTATAAAGGGAACTTGATGATACTTTCACTCAGGCTTGATATATGCTAAGATACGTCCTATTTCATTCCAGCCTATTTCCTTTTGCATTTTGTGTAATTAAAACTCAGATACTTACAATTAGATCATCTAAATAATTGACTAGAGATTACAAGGAGGAGCATATTAAAGTTGTAGTAAGCATGCCTAGTATTAACGGGGATGAAAATGATGATGAGGATGATGATGATGAGGAAAATATGACTTCATGAAATATGAATTTACTACTACGGTTAACCATATGGGTTAGGCAGAGGAAGCCATATGGCGTTTCTGTGAAAGTTGAGCCAAGTGTGTTGGAGTTTGATAGAGTTGGTCAAGTTAAAAGCTTTAAGATGACACTGAAACTTAAATGGGCTGCAAAAGACTATATCTTTGGAGGTCTCATATGGAGTGATGGCAAACATTCTGTAAGAAGTCCGCTTGTTGTCTCTACCGTCTAGTTGAGAGATCCATTATGTTAGCAGCTCTCGTTTCTTTGAACGTGCTTTTCATTAATTGACTCTCGATTTGGCTTTTATCGTTATGGTCTATGGGATACTATTAAAGAAGGCAGGGCTAAATACTGCTGCATTTGGCAGTTTCAAATTAGTAAAGACTTTCTTAACCTAAGGGTTTGTGCGCGAAAATGCATGGGAAGTAATATAATTAATGCAGTCACAGCAACATTTTATCTGTAAGTTTTAATCGTTTGCTTTCGAAAATTTAGCAACTACAATGTGATGGAATGTTCTTTCATCATCCAGGACTTTGATTTTCAAATAATGAAATGTTCAAAAACTAGGAACTATGGGAAATACCAACGCAATAGAAAACATGTCAAATGTTGCTCCAAGAACACATCATCATGAAACCAGAAAAGCATTTAAAAGTAGTGGTGTGTAATAAGGGTTTAGCTAGAGATCGGAAACATGGAGGATCTCAGTGAAGCCTACTTTCTTCTTCAGAGTTTGGACAAGGTCAGCTATTTCAACTCGACTTCCTTCAACCACCAGCTTCTTCTCTTGATTTTCTCCCTCCAACCGCACGGCCGTAACTCCTGAAAAATGAAAACGTATGTTGCTTTTACATTTATTTTTGTGATGTTTCTGTTCTGTTGTTTTGGCTCTTTAAATTACCGTGTGTTCCACCTACAATCTTGAATGCTTTGATCCTGCATTTTTCACCACTCATACGCACCTTTAGGACCATGATTTGCTGATCACAACAAAGCCACATTCGTCTTAAAAACCAAGTGCTGTAAATATATGATCTGATCAAATGAAAAAAAAAAAAAGAAGAAAAAGAAATGATCTTTTACCTTCGCCATATCTTCTTGTTGTAGAGCGAAACTTAAAGGCGCTTGCTTCCAGAGAAAAGAAGGGCTCTTGGACAGTTTCCAGAAACAAGCAAAGGAGCGTTTACCTTAATAAGATGATGAAACCAAGGGACATTAACGTCTTACTTAAAGAGAGGTACAGAGTTTTCATGTGCTAATTTGACTATTTGCCAATCTCTCTCTCCTTAACTTTCCACTTTTAGTAACCATCACTGTCTTACTTCTGTTTTCCTACCTCTTGAAATGGATGCCTTACGTCGACAATTTCAACTTTACGTCTAGTGGTCCCATAGGCCATTTTGATCGTTTCTTCTTCTCTGTTAAAACCTGAATTAGTTTTTGTCTTTGATGAAGGGAAGGTTTTAACTACCACCAAAGAATTATTGAACGAAAAAAGCTGTATAAAGGGAGCTTAATCTACATCCCGATAGTTGCGTTCAGGCTTGATAATAATATCTGCTAAAGATACGTCCTATTTCATTCCAGTCTATATCCCTTTGTTTTTTTTTAATATTATTTAAATTCAGATACAAATATATGGTAACAATTGTATTTATATTCTCTTCTCCACTTTGTGCACAGATACGAAGCTATAAGCTATGGCAAAAACTCTTCTTGCATTGTTAATTATTGTCTCTCTTTTTCATGTCCCTGCTTTTGCTGCAAGAAAAGTACGTAATATTTTTCTTTTTGTAATAAGTTCTTGTCACGTATGTAAGCTTATGCATGTATTAACAGGATTGTTGCTTTTTTGTTTTTGTTGGTTGACTACAAAGTCGTACATCGTTTACTTGGGATCTCACTCGCATGGCCCTGAAATCTCCCCCTCAGCCCTTAGACGCGTATCTGAATCTCATCATGAATTGCTGGGATCCTTTTTGGGAAGGTAATAATATGACTTCACGTCTTTTTTTTTTTGTGTGTGCTTCTTGCTTATATTCTTAGTGTTTGATCTGATCCTTATGCATCTTACAGTCATGAAAAGGCTAGAAACGCTATCTTTTACTCCTACAACAGACATATCAACGGCTTTGCAGCAATTCTTGAAGAAGAAGAAGCTGCAGCGATTTCAAGTAAATTAAACCAAGAAAGGATAAAAATTATCTTCCTTTTGAGTTAATAAGAGAATTTAACTATGTTGTGTTTTAATGCAGAGCACCCGAGTGTGATCAGTGTGTTTCCAGACAAGGGAAAGAAGTTGCACACAACACATTCCTGGGAATTCATGCAAATGGAGAAGGATGGTGTGATCCCTTCAAGTTCCTTGTGGCCAAAAGCAAGATATGGTGAAGACACAATCATTGGAAACCTTGACACTGGTTCGTAATTTCACTTCCTCTGCACCTTCTTCCTTTATATACTAATTAACAACACTAAATCCACCATCATGTGCATCTTCAGGTGTTTGGTCCGAATCCCAAAGCTTTAGCGCAGATGGACTTGGACCTGTTCCTTCTAGATGGAAAGGAAGTTGCAACACTTCTGAAGATGTTCGTTGCAACAGGTTATTAACTCCTTGGATAACTTGTTTCTCGGTCTAGACGATTGTTTTACGTGAACAAAGTATATAATATAACTAAATAAAATATGATCAGGAAGCTTATAGGGGCAAGGTACTTCAACAAAGGGTACT
>KE155046.1:3297-19233 GCA_000411075.1 Sisymbrium irio | reverse complement strand
GACCATGATGGTCACGGGACTCACACGCTCTCAACCGCAGGAGGCCACTTCGTTCCAGGAGCTAGCGTCTTTGGTGTAGGAACCGGAACTGCGAAAGGAGGCTCTCCATTGGCAAGAGTAGCTTCATACAAGGTCTGCTGGCCTCCCGTTAATGGATCTGAGTGCTTTGACGCTGATATCTTGGCTGGCTTTGATATGGCCATTCATGACGGTGTTGATGTCCTCTCCATCTCTCTTGGTGGTGAAGCTGCTGATTACTTCGATGATGGCCTTGCCATCGGCTCCTTCCACGCTGTCAAGCATGGCATCACTGTGGTATGTTCCGCTGGAAACTCTGGCCCCACCCCTGCGACTGTCTCAAACGTAGCCCCTTGGATATTCACTGTAGCAGCCAGCACGCTTGATCGTGAGTTCCAATCCTTTGTACAACTTGCAAATGGCGAACGATTCAAGGGAGTAAGCATGTCGAAAGCTTTGCCAGTAGGGAAAATGTACAGCCTCACAACTGGTGCTCAAGCTAAACTTTCCAATGCATCTGCTACAGACGCGTAAGTTTTAAACGTTGAGCTAGCATTTCATCTCAATATGTTGAATTCCTACCATATCACTTGTTGTTGTTTCCAATAATCAGGATGCTCTGCAAAGAAGGCACCCTAGATCCGCAGAAGGCAACGGGTAAGATCATGGTGTGCCTGAGTGGGACCACAGAGAGTGTGGACAAAGGGAGGCAAGCAGCTCTGGCTGGTGCTGTTGCTATGATTCTATGCAATGATGAGGGATCAGGGAATGATATCACCCCGGATCCCCATTTTCTTCCCGCTACACAGATCAACTTTTTCGATAGCCAAGCATTGTTCTCTTACGTTAACTCTACTTAGTGAGCCTCTCATTCCCATATCTATCTTTACTTTGTGTACTGATCATAAGAAGATGCTTCATCATTTGTTTTACACTGTTGAATCTTTTACAGTTTAGAGCCCATGGCATCTCTTACTGCCCCTGTAGCAGTTTTTGGCATTAAACCAGCCCCATATATGGCAGATTTCTCATCTCAAGGACCTAACACTGTTACACCGGGAATCCTCAAGGTTTTTTCTTTATCTATCCCCTCATAGATATGTCTGTTTCATCTTGCTTACTTGATAGTATGTTTTTGATTAGCCTGACGTAACTGCTCCTGGGGTCGACATCATAGCCGCCTACACAAGAGACCAAAGTCTTAGTGGCTTGAAATCTGATCCTCGCACGACTGCATACTTTACAGAATCTGGCACTTCCATGTCCTGCCCTCATGTTGCGGGTGTTGTTGGTCTGCTCAAAACGATGCACCCTTCATGGAGTTCAGCTGCAATTAGATCTGCTATCATGACCACCGGTACAAGCTTAATTCTACCTGATATTCTTATTAGTCTTTTTTCACTTGAGATACACAGTAACACACTCTCATTATTACTTTCACGTGCAGCAAGAACACGAGACAACAGAGGAAGTCCGATGCTCAATGGGTCTTACGTGAAGGCAAACTCATTCAACTACGGATCAGGACACATCAGACCAAACAGAGCAGGAGATCCCGGACTGGTCTATGACTTGACAATACACGACTACTTGGACTTTCTTTGCGCTGTTGGGTACAACCAAACAATGATTGAGCTCTTCTCAGAGAGTCCTTCGTACAAATGCCCCAAGGAAGCAAGTGTGGTAGACTTAAACTATCCATCCATCACGGTGCCTAATCTCACAGGTTCTGTGACTGTGACCCGAAAACTGAAGAATGTAGGATCCGCAGGCACTTATGCGGCAACAGTCCGGGAGCCATATGGTGTTTCCGTGAATATTGAGCCAAGTGTGATTAAGTTTGATAGCATTGGTCAAGTTAAAAGCTTTAAGATGACACTGAAACCTAAATGGGCAGCAAAAGGGTATATCTTTGGAGGTCTCACATGGAGTGATGGCAAGCATTATGTAAGAAGTCCTATTGTTGTCTCTACCGCCTAGATGATATAGAGACTAGAGAGAGAGATCCACTAGATCTTGTCAAGTCCTACTGTGTTTCTCTTTCCTCATTTACTCTTGATTGCTTATTTACTACTACTACATTCAGTGAACACTAATTCTTGAATTTTGAGACTTTCAATTCAAGAAAGTGTATATGCCAACTAAAAATTTAAAATTGTCGGTTTAATTAATTTGTGAGCTGTGTTTGTGGAATCTGAACCACATCATTCTCGTTCCTTAATACCACTAGTTTTTTAGGGAAAAAACATATGTATCATTCGAAATACTAATTATAAACATCATATACAAGTTAGGCCTACTTATAATATTAATTGCTAAATGATTTGAGAGAAGTGAAAACAATTAATGAATAAATAACTCATCACTCTAAAGTCTAAACCGAGGAATAAGGGTAAAAGCGTCTTTTTGATGTACAGCTAGTTTTCACTTGGTTCTTTCTCTCACTAAAAACAATCATTTACAGTCCGCACAGCACGAGAATGTTGTTGTTTACTCTATCTCTCTCTTGATCTCTTCTTGATGCGACGACGACGATGGTGAAGCTTCGAAATCTTGTTCTTTTCTTCTTGCTCCTCACCGTCGCTGCTCCTATCTTTCTCTACACTGATCCCTCCGCCTCCTTCAAGACCCCATTTTGTCAGTTTCCTCTCTCACTTTCTCATCTCCGATGTTGAATTCTCCTTACGATTTGATTGCCTTCTTACTTCTCTCTGTGTTTGTTTCTGTAGCTAAACGCGATTTCCTCGAGGACGTAACTGCTTTGGTAAGTATTTATACTCTTGTTCGTCTTCGTCCTCCATTGCTGAGTTTGTGAAAGTTTCCTTTTTTAACGTTTCTTCTTTTGGTTGTTTTTTGTTCAGACTTTCAATTCCGACGAGAATCGTCTAAATCTGCTTCCACGGGTAACTTTCCCTCGTTCTCAAGCTAACTTGATTCTCCTCAGATCTTACATCGTTTCTTAAAGTTGCAATCTTTTGTTCAATTTGCGTTTAGGAATCTCCGGAATTGGTTAGAAGAGGAGTCGTGGGTGTAGTCTACTCCAAGCAAATTCCGGATTCTGATTCGGATTCGTCTTCTTCGGGTTCTTTGCGGAGGCAAGGTATCGAAAAACTTTCCTTTCTTTGTTTCTTTCCTTTTTCGGATTCTAGCTTTCTACGAGTTTAGTTCACAAAGATTTCCTCTTTTACAGAAACGAGAGACCAGTTTTCTGCTCGAGTTCTTTCGGCCACCGACGACGAAACTCACTCCCAGAATGACAATCCCATCGAACAAGTCACTGATGCAGCTTCAGAGATGGATAAGCCAAATGACAACGCCCACATTAATGTACGTTTCCTTTATGGCTTCTACAACATTAATGAAAGTTCAGAATTCTTCGTTTATATCCATCTGAACTTTCTCCAGCAATATAATCAGATTTGAGTTTCATTGGATTTTCCTCATTGGAGGCTTTAGATTTACCTCAATGCTTGATAGTATAAACTGTAGAAGGTCTAGCAAAATCACCAAGTTGTAGTGGCTGCTAATTTAATGATCCTGGCCACCTAGTTTCCTGCTATGTCCCTCGGTGGTTTTGTGCCGAAGTGATGTCTTTACTTTCATTAAGTTTGTGCACGGATCTCATCATGTTGTAGAAAAGGATGCATGTTCAGTTGACCCAGAAAACCTCCTCTGGAAAGGTTGATGAGCAAGAGCCTAAAGCTTTTGAAGATGAGAAAGAGAGAGGAAATTTGGTGATGCCTGATGCTCGGGTGAGGCATCTTAAAGATCAGCTGATTAGGGCAAAGGTTTATCTTTCACTTCCAGCTGCAAAGGCTAATGCACATTTTGTGAGAGAGCTTCGACTCCGTGTTAAAGAAGTTCAACGGGCAGTCGCAGATGCCTCCAAGGATTCGGATCTGCCAAAGAAGTAAGTGTCCTTGGAAATGCAGTTAATGACCAATAAAAGTTGCTTCCTATGATTAAATTATCTGGCATTTTTTACACCCAGTGCTGTGGAAAAGCTGAAAGCAATGGAGGAAACATTGGCCAAAGGCAAGCAGATTCAAGATGACTGTTCAACAGTGGTGAAAAAGCTACGCGCTATGCTCCACTCGACAGAAGAGCAGCTACGGGTCCATAAGAAGCAAACCATGTTCTTGACACAATTGACTGCCAAGACAATTCCAAAGGGCCTTCACTGCCTCCCTCTACGCCTCACTACCGATTATTATGCTTTGAATTCCTCCGAACAACAATTCCCAAATCAGGAGAAACTAGAAGATAATGAGCTGTATCACTATGCCCTCTTCTCTGATAATGTTTTGGCTACATCGGTTGTTGTTAACTCTACCATAACCAATGCAAAGGTAAGAAGTAATTTTTGTTCATCTGGTTGAGCATTTAAATATGTTTCTTTCTGTAAAACTTACGGTCATATTGGTTTATTGGCAGCATCCCTCAAAGCATGTCTTCCACATCGTCACAGACAGGCTCAACTATGCAGCAATGAGGATGTGGTTCCTAGACAACCCACCAGGCAAAGCCACCATCCAGGTTCAGAATGTTGAAGAATTTACATGGCTGAATTCAAGCTACAGTCCTGTTCTCAAACAGCTTAGTTCTCGATCGATGATAGACTACTACTTCAGGGCACACCATACAAATTCAGATACGAACTTGAAGTTCCGGAATCCAAAATACTTATCTATCCTTAATCATCTTCGTTTTTACTTGCCTGAGATCTTCCCCAAGCTCAGCAAGGTGCTCTTCTTGGATGATGATATAGTTGTGCAGAAGGACCTTTCTGGTCTTTGGTCAGTTGATCTGAAGGGTAATGTCAACGGTGCTGTAGAGACTTGTGGGGAAAGCTTTCATCGCTTTGACCGATATCTGAACTTCTCAAATCCACTCATCTCCAAGAATTTTGACCCTCGAGCTTGTGGATGGGCATATGGTATGAATGTTTTTGATCTGGACGAATGGAAGAGGCAAAACATCACAGAGGTTTACCATCGATGGCAGAATCTGGTACGCAAAATATATATTTACTTATGGTTTAGTTGCTGTGGATGTGGGCCATGTCGCATCGGTCTTTGCTTTTAAGAATGGTTGCTGATCTTATACAGTAACTGTTTGTACTTGCAGAATGAAGGCCGAGAACTGTGGAAGCTAGGGACGCTGCCGCCTGGTCTCATCACATTTTGGAAACGAACATACCCGCTAGACCGGAAATGGCACGTGCTAGGCCTTGGATACAACCCAAGTGTGAACCAGAGGGATATTGAGAGGGCAGCCGTCGTACACTATAATGGTAACCTCAAACCATGGCTAGAGATTGGGCTTTCAAAATATCGAGGCATCTGGTCAAAGCATGTCGACTATGAGCACGTTTATCTCAGAGAATGTAACATCAATCCTTAGAATTAGAGTCTCTATCGAAGAGCACTGTAATATGTCTCAAAACTCTATTTCTTTTGTTTTTTTGTTTCTTTTTGATGATCTTCATTACATGAAAACACAAATTGTAGATGATACGGTAAACTACATTTGTTCCGATAGGCACCACCGATGTTATTATTGAAATATATCAGCAACTATACTTTCCTTAGAAAGCTCCTGTTTTTCTTGATATATCTTACAAGGGCACTGTTCATCAGAAATTCTCAAAATCTACCCCACTTTTGCAGGATCTTCTTCTTCCCCATATATTTTTCATGTCTTCTACCCCATATATTTTTCATGTTGACGAAAAAATTAGTCACCTCGGCATTACTACTTTTGACAAAAACAGCTTCAGTTGTAAGAAAGAAATTTGTTTTGTGTTTTTACCAAATTACAGCACAACACGACATATATTCATTGTTCATGCTAGTGGCAGTGTCTATAATTAGAGAGTTGTGATCACCTCACTAAGAGGAAACTCCTAACTAATAGGGATAAGGATAGACAACAAAACTACATGTGATAACACTCAACTACAGATGCCACCTGATACACAACTCATAGATCGTCTCCTGAAACCTTGTCCAATCCATTTTTAGCCCCAAGCAGTGATGTGGATGTATGGTCAAAGTCGAGAGAATGGTCTGATTGATGGTAAGAAGCGTTCAAGCCTGATTCTAGTATTGGGTGTGCAACTACCATCTCAGATGTATAACCAGCTGCACCTCCTCTCATCAATCTAGGCTTCTTTGATGATCTCTCTTCTCCTGTGCTCTCGTCTTGAGACCCAATGTTACACCCCGAGTCTGGTGTCAATGGCTCCCGGTAAGATGAAAGAGACTCGTCAACTGAAAGGCTCTTGTCTGGTCCACATTCCTTGCCAGATTTATCTTGTAGGGGAGACTCGGATGTTGGGGCAGGGGTTGCAGGATCTGATTCGCCTGTTACTGGGCCTGAGGGTTCGCCAAGAGCTCCACTGAGTCGCTGTTGCTCTTCAATTATCTTCTTCAAGTACTTCCCTTGTGCTTCTATCCGTAGTTGCAGCTGTCTTTGCACCTACAAAAAAAAATCAAAGAATGTCATATTTCACGCAAATAACTGCTAGTAGTGCTCCACTGAAATTTTGTATAACTATTTCTTAAAGTATCATGTTGAAGGCATACTTCTAGTTGCTCGTGCAATCGTTTCTGAACTTCCATCTGCAACTTGAGGGCTTCAGTTATCTGCATTCCCCTGTAATCGAAAAGTTAGTCTCTATCTCATCACTTAATCTGAAGCACGATGCGGTAGCATCACAAATCAACTCAAACAATGAAATTCCACGTACGATGAACCGTCCAACCCAGAGAGCACATCCCCAGATTCTTTCTTATCGGTTTTCTTCCCTACAAAAATTAAACATATTCAGTTTCAGGCAAATAGGTAACTGGGAGCATGAGAAAAACGAAGGAATTCAGTGTCCACCTACCTTCGGACGACGAATCTGGCAGATACTTTGCAAGTCGATATTTCTGAGTCAAAGCACATTTGCAAAAATCAGCTAAAGTTAAGAGAAAGGGAGAATAGACAAGTCCACATAGTGTTATCATTTCAGTAATACCTGTAAGTGACTCTTGACATGATATATAGTTAATCCTTGTACACCCATCACTCTAAGAACGCCTTTGGGGGTAGCTCCTTTGGAAATCAAACAGAAAAAGAAAAAAATATTAGTAACCCTAACCAAACAGATAGGCTTATCCTCTCAGGACTACTAAACATGAGTTGCCATAAAAACATGAGTTACTTAATTACCATAGAATTAACAGAAAAAGGAAACTCACTATCAGGGCCACCAAGTTGAGCAACTGCATCAACGAAGCGTTCATGTAGCTCATGCGTCCAACGCAAACGTTGTTTGGAAGCATGACTAGAATTGTTCCCTCCGTTGTCTGCTTCCATCAGGCTACGAGATATAAACGTTGAAGGGAAAACTAATGAGTTGTTGTTGCAAGCTATTAAAGAAATGCAAAAAAAAAAAAGAAGACAATTGCTTGTCAGAAACATCAGGCAGCAGTGGAAATCAGTGGAAATGAGTAGGGACCATTAGAACTAATCCGAAGTCGAATCAGTCGACTACTGTATAACTTATGAAACAGGTAGTAAAGACAGTGAACTCAAGTTACAAGACTTTCCCTAAGGTTCCGACAGATCAGATGAACACCAAATCACATGGGTGTTTATATAAAATCAGAGGAATTTTATTGCCGGAAAGAGAAAATAGAAATTAAAAAAAAAAAAGGAGAAAGTGAAGGTTATGGAATCTCTAAGAACCTTTGTGTGGATCTATACACGAATCAGACGGCGTCCCTCCATTTTCGGAACTAGCTCTTCTACGTCTCTCCGACACTTCAATCTAATCCGATACAGATTCTTGTCTGTATCTTGTTGCTGTTCTGGATTTCACTCCAAGTCGTTGTTTAATTTCCGATTGTTTCCTGAGCGGCGATGCAGCAGAATCCTCCACCGATTTTTTTCCAAGTCGTCGTCTTTCTCAGCCTCTTTTCGATAGATCGATTTCGCGTCCGTGGTGGCATTGACTATTATTGTACCTGTATTTTACTGGGCCGGATCTCTCTGGGCCCATTAAGGCCCAAATATTATATAAGTGGTAGTTAGATCAATTTTGGTGTGTGGGGTCCGTTCAAAACTCAGCAAGAACAACAGCGACTAGGCAGCTGCTTGCTTTCTTCTCCCGCTTTCAAAGCTTCGCCGGGAAATCCTCGCTCTTCCCGATAATGGCGACTATGGATTTGGGAAAATTGATCCTCCTGTCTCTCTTCTTCCCACTTCTTCTCTCTTTCCACTTCAAAATCGGAGAATCCTCCGCCCACGTCTACCCTTCCCAGCCCTTCCACGATGTTGGTAACTCTCTTCTCCTCTACGGTGGCAGCGAAGGAATCTTCGCCTCTTCCCGATCTTTCATCAGGTTCAAACCCTTTTTCTCTTTTCTCCTCTCTTCCACATTTCTCGCTTTCCATGTGCTGTGAGTGTTTGTATCCTCACTGGGTCTCGTTGCAGGTTTGAGAACATCACACTCTGGAGGACAAATGACGCATCACGTAAAGGAAGAAATAATGGGTTAGTCCAAGCTGTGATCTTTGAGGCTTCAGATCGTAACAACATCGGTGGTTCAGCTTACGGTGGCCAAAGATCTATTTGCTGCACTCCAGATCTGGCCAAGTTTCAAGGTTGTAAGCAAGGTGAGATCATTAGGATTCCTTCTGCACATGACCCTAAGTGGCCTATCCTCTTACGTGCTCGCTTCAGAGGAAAAAGCTTGTCTGCTAAGATGGAAGACACTGAGATTCTCATCAGGAAGACTGGAATCTATAATCTCTTGTTTATTTCGTGTGATCCGAAGCTGAAGGGACTCAAAATGTCAGGAAAGACAATTTGGAAAAATCCAGAGGGATATCTTCCTGGTAGGATGGCTCCATTGATGAAGTTTTATGTCTATATGTCATTCGCGTATTTGTTGCTCAGTGCCGTCTGGTTCTTTCAGTATCTAAGGTTCAGGAAGGATATACTGCCACTTCAACACTGCATAACAGTGGTGATTGTTCTTGGATTGCTTGAGATGTTCTTTTGGTACTTGGATTATGCAAATTTTAACAACACTGGGAAGAGGCCTCTAGCACTTACTACATGGGTTGTTACAATTGGTGCTTTCAGAAAAACTGTTTCCCGCATTCTCATACTCTGTGTTTCCATGGGATTTGGGGTTGTCAAGTCTACTCTTGGTGGTCTCACTTCTAAAGTCCTCCTTGTTGGAGCTACTTACTTCGTAGCTTCTGAGATGCTTGATATTGCTGAGAACGTTGGCATAGTCGACGATATATCTGGAAGAGCAAAACTTTTTCTTGTCCTGCCTGACGCTTTCCTGGATGCGTTTCTCATATTGTGGATATTTACTTCTCTCTCGAAAACACTGGAACAGTTACAGGTATCTCTTTCTTTCCAGATTCAACTATGTGATAAGACTCTGGGTTTTCAGGCAAGATTCAACAGATTAGCTTATCAACTTCTTTATGATGGATTCATATGCAGATGAAGAGGACCTCGGTGAAGTTAGATATTTACCGGAAGTTCTCAAATGCTCTTGCTGTTTTGGTTGTTGCCTCTGTTGCTTGGATAGTGTATGAGGTACAATCCTGTCAAGCCTGCTTTGTTGCATGTCTAGTAAACTATTAACTGTATTAACTCAAATCCCAGTTGAGGAAATGGCTGGTTAAGGCGCTTTTGAAAGTATTATTTGGGATGAACCAAAATTGGTGTGGGAATCAAGCTAGCTCCTTTTTTCTTCGAATGTATCAAGCTTGCCTGATGATTTGTCCCCTGCAGGTGTACTTCAAAGCAACAGACCCATTCAATGAACGATGGCAGACTGCTTGGACTATAACTGCCTTCTGGGATGTTATTGCATTCGTGTTGCTAAGTATTATCTGCTATATCTGGACCCCGTCGCAGAACTCTCAAAGGTATGTTTTGCGAGCTAAGACTTGGTGAAATGAAAACTGTTCCGGCTGAGCTTGTTGTACTAGTCTTGTGGAAGTCTTGGCTAGATAGTAGTGGTTCAATATATTGTGCATAGATGTGAATGGATGCTAATGCGTATCTAATGGCTTGGACAGATATGCGTATTCTGGAGAAGTGGATGAAGAAAACGAAGAAGGTCAATCTCTGACAGGGGGGAAGCAAGATGGTGATATTAGCTTAGTCAAGCTAGATAAGAATTCTGGCTCGGACACGGAAGAAGATGTTGAAGAAGATAAGAGGGAATGAGAAAAAGAGAGTGTCGGAGAAAGAAACGGGTTGACATCTTTGCTTTGATCACTAGTCCAGTGAAGTAGAAAATAGTGTGTGTTTTGAGCATCAGGTCAACTTTTAGCACAAAGCAACCAAAACATTTTTACACAAGAAATATCTGTAACAAAGGAAAAAAGTTGTTTTACTGTGTGTTTGTATTTGAGTTCTACCCTCGTTTGTTTTCTAGTACATAAAAGCATATGTTTCTCACCACAAAGATTCAGTTTCTCAATTTGAGTGTTCCTTTTTGGTTATTTACGATGCAATCGAACATTCATGTCTGATAAATCATTTTCCCCTTTGGACAGCTTCCAAACTCATTAGGCATCTCAACTGAACATACTTGGAAACGAAGGTGTTTACAGATAATAGAGATTTGTTGCCTTACTTTATCTTATTTAATTTATTGTGGTTAAAAATGAAAATCGTATATTGTACAGATTATTAATTCGTCAACACTGTCCTGACGCGGAAGTTTCTCTCTCTCTTTCCCTCAAACCTTTTCTTTGTCCTCTCAACACCACCATTGAAGTTGAGACTGGGAAGGAAGATAGAGAGAGAGAGCTTCCTGCTTTCACGTATTATGCCTCCACCTCTACCTCCACCTCCTTCTTCCAGACCCAGTCTCAACGGCCATCACGGACCTCCTCCACCGGCTACTCAAACGGTGAGACACCAGCAGCCGTATTACCGGAGCTACTCCTCCTCCTCGTCAGCATCTCTCAAAGGATGCTGCTGCTGCCTCTTCCTTCTTTTCGCTTTCCTAGCACTTCTCGCACTCGCGGTGGTTCTGATCGTGATACTGGCGGTGAAGCCGAAGAAACCGCAGTTCGATCTACAGCAAGTGGCAGTGATGAACATGGGAATCTCTTCTCCTGATAATCTCAACCCTAATGTCATGGATCCAACCACTGCTTCCCTCTCCTTCACTATCCGAATGCTCTTCACCGCCGGTAATCCGAACAAAGTCGGGATCAGGTACGGTGAGTCCAGCTTCACGGTCATGTACAAAGGCTTACCGCTTGGAAGAGCGACGATTCCTGGATTCTACCAAGACGCGCACAGTACGAGGAACGTGGAGGCGACCATTGCTGTTGATAGAGTCAATCTTATGCAAGGTAACGCCGCCGATCTAGTCAGAGACGCTTCTTTAAACGACCGAGTCGAGCTCACCGTTCGTGGAGACGTTAGCGCTAAGATCCGAGTCATGAATTTCGATTCGCCAAGTGTTCAGGTTCTTCTTCATTTTTGTTTTTCTCTTTTCTTTTCGATTCTATCGCTGAGGATTTTAGCTGAAAAGCAGCTTGAGTGTGAACAGAGGGAAAGAAATTTAGCTTAAGCTTCGTTGGAGAGATCTGGCCTAGTGTGAACGGAGAGGGAAGAAATTTACTACTGACCGTAAAAAAAAACGAAAACAAAACTGCGGGTAAAAAAGAAGGATTTGTTGTTAAGTAAATAGATTCCTTACACCGACCACCACCACTAGTCCCACTCTGCTTTCCTTTCCTTTTGGCCTTTGCTTCTTCTTCACTTTTGATTTTCTCTAGGATCCACGTCTGCACTTTACATCTTCTTTAATCCACCAGCTATAAAAAGCTAATTTATTGATGTCAAAACAAATAACAATTTCCTAATTTTTGTTGTTAGTGTAAGCTGCTTATGAGGAAACTCGCTTTAAGTCTTTAAAACTTCCATTTATTATTATTATTATTGTCTTGATGCGAAGAAAAAGAGTAATGCATTTTGCAGGTATCAGTTAATTGCGGGATAGGCATTAGTCCGAAGAAGCAAGCTCTGATTTACAAGCAATGTGGTTTTGATGGCCTCAGCGTCTAATTCCAAACTGTAACATATTTTTTTTATAAATTCTACTGACCACTCCCTAAAACTGTGTGGAGTTGCAAAAAAAAGAGGGTTAGAAGATTCAAGCCAAACTGGTAAAGAAACGGAATAGTATGAATTTTTTTGTTTTGTGTTCCTTTTGTACAAGCAATATTTGAAACAGCAACGACGTTGTTTACCAAAGTCATTAATCACTTCAGTAAATTAATTACTGACGCTGCAATCCCTTGGCCACTCTTAAGCTGCATTTGTTTCTGTGTCATTGTAACTCTCAGGTGCATTTGTGTTCTGTGTCATCGTTCCATTTAATTGAGATTACAAAGGGCTTCCTTAGCAACCTAGATTTTGTATAAGCGATGGTATTATGATTACCTGAAATATGTACCCATTTTTCAAAAAAATCAACCCAACAAAAAACTAATACACCAGTACCTAAACATTTCCCACGAATTTTACAAAATTCAAAACCCAAAAAAAAAAAAACAAAGGAAATGTAACTTTCAAATTTTTACATTTCATATTTCCAGTAGACACACAAGAAACAAGAAATGGTACGTAGCCACGTGTCCATCAGAATTCGGTAGTCCAAGAATCGCCGTCACCTACGATCAGATCATCTTCCAACGATGGCGAGATTGAACCCTCCCCAATCTGCGGCGGCTCTGCTGGTGCATGGCCAAAGAAGTCGACGTAATCCTCTTGCGACGGAGAAAACCACCACGTGCTTCTTGGCGACGGAGAAATTGCCAGCGAATCAACCATAGGAGGCAACGCAACGGTGCGGTTCTCAAGCTCGGTCCAACGGGACCTTCTGAGCGGGAGAATATCGGCGAGACCGTGGACGGCAATATTCTGGTCATAGAAAAGACCCGGGAGGAGAAGTTGGACACCGTCGAGATAAACGGAATGAGAGGAAGAGTGCTTAGTGAGAAGGAGGCGGTGAGAGGGGAGGAAGGTCGGGATAGAGGAGGCATTAGGGAGTGATCGGAGCTCGGAAATCGGGAGGCGGAGTGGTAAAGCGTGAAGACGGAGGGTGGAGATGTATAAGGGAAGAGAATACGTCATGTCGAGGTTGAAAAGCATGGCGTCTGTAGGGACGAGGAGGGTAAGAGACTCGGCGGAGAGAAGATCGAAGAGGATATCGGAGGTGGTGATGGCGTTAGCGAATAGAGCGCGGCCTCTGACACGGAGGACTGAGATTGCTCTTTCCAACTCGTCCGATGGGACGGCGCCGGAAGGAATAGGGTGACAGAGCACGAGAGCGACGAGAACGAAGGTCGTGAGAGTAACAGATGAATTGATCGCCATTGTTATGCAAATCGAGCTGAAAGAAAGATTCACGGAAGGTTCAACAAGTGAAGAAGCGAAGAAGCAAGAAAGATGATACAGCGGTTACGATTTAGTAACGGTATCTGAGAGTCTGTTATAAATCCCCTCTCTCCACCGGTTCCGATCAATTTGTATTTTTCGTTTTTCTGCCATGTTATATTAACTAGGTGAATATCCACACGTATGCGCGGATTCTTGATTAAATTTTGTTTTTGTTGTTAGAGATTTGAATTTATCTTTTTATTGGAAAACTTGTTTATTTTAGAAATTTAATTTAAATTTACCTGTTTAAGTTAGTTAATGATATTTGCATAAAATTGATATTTTCATTTATTTTGAAATTTAGATATATTAAAATTATGTGAATAATGGAAATTTTTTTTTTTCATATAGAAAATAGAACACAAAGTTATATTTCTATACTTTTAGTAAATCTATACAATAATAAGATGACAGTACACCACCATATGTTGAATGTTGAATTTGGAACATTGAAATCAACAAAATAGAGATTACATAATCAAAACCGTTGCAGATACCAATTTTAAAGAAAACCTTTTAATAGCTCATGGCACTAATAATGTTAGAAAATAGTGTCATTGTTCAACCATATATGCATTATAATCATTTTTCTATCGAATAGGAATCGTGGTAAAACGTAATTAGTGGCAACTGGCAAGTAAAATGACACACATTTGTTCAACAACTCTTAAAGTTTACGGAGACGAAGATAATAGCTTAACAAAGCAGACAAATGTTTCAAATTCCAAAAAAGAAGAATTTTTCTCAATAAAGCTTTTTGTAACTTTTTATCTCTCGTTCGACCCAAGCCCTTTTCAGTGAGTACACGATAAAGATGAGTTCAAAAATAGGAATATCTAGTCCTAGAACAATCATCATACAAGGATGAGTTCAAAAGTAACACAATATATCAGTATTATATTGATGTCAAATAAAAACTTATAGCAATGTAGCAATGTGTTTACATAATCATTTTTATGATATACACCAATGCTCAGTTTGTACATACATAAATGACCTCTCTGGCTTTTTACTGTGAATGCATGAGGAGTACATTATATAGTTCCAACTAATGAGACCTGCCCTTCCCAAACCTGCAACAATTGTTAATAGCTGCTTCTATACGAATCGATCAGAATCGAAGTTAAAGGGACTTTTTTTAGGAATTAAAGCTGAGTAAAATAATGGAGACGGATTAATGCAAATTGGTTTGGGACATTTTCTTGAGTTCTTTTTTAGTATGTCCTAAAAAACTACTAATGTAATTATGTTTATGATCTAAGGGTCTGAATGGTAATCATTAAAGGAATAATAAGAATAAAAAGGAAAAGAATGAAAGAGAACAAAATAATAGAAATGAATAGGAATATTTGTTCTTTACCAAATTTGATAAGTAATAATTTTACTCATTAATTCTCTATAAAGCAAGGAATGAGAAGGAATTATACGTAATAAATTTTCCTTGTGAATAGTGTAATTTTTTAGGAATGAAGAAGAATTCACTATTCCTTTCATTCTCATGGTCACCATTCAAACCCTAAAAGTATATCGTCTATGTATTTATTTATTCATGGACGACTATTGAAACTCATAAGAATTAAAAATGAAAGAGAGAAGTGAAAACACAATTTTTTTTATAAAAAAAGGCAAGAAAAACAAACTCAGATTTTATAATTTTCTATCACTTACTAATGTAATCATTACCTTCAGAACTAATCAAAGACATTCATATCAATTCAGACAGTACTTACTATTTTTCAACTATACACACTCCCCTTATATTTTCCAGGGCTAGACATATGAACGTAACAAATGAAGACCAAATCTAACCAGATATTAACCACACCAAACTGGATTTTAACTTATTAATGCTTTAATGAGTTAACCTGCAAAAGTATTGCAAAAGTCTTAATTCGCCACAATTTTCAGCTGACCATATGCACATAGGAAAATATGTAGTCGGCGAGTGTGAAAACAAGAGGTAACTATGGAGGCCTGACAGCCTCAATTACAGTAGCAACTGAATTCTTGATTAGCCTAATTGAACGTAAAATCCCTTGAAACATTTATTTCGGATCTAGGTAATTTCAGTGAAACTCTCCTTGCTCCCCAACTCGTCAAACTCTGTAAAATCAAGACTAAATCAATTGAAGAGAAAGAACAATTCACTGGGTTACAAACCGAGCTCAACCTTCACAAATAGACGTGTCGTTATTTATAACTTGGTTCCACTATGAAACCTTACATATTAACTGAATCACACATTGGACAAGATGTGAGAAGCATGGAGCTAACTTTATAAGAAAATAGAGATCAATTTATGTAAACTTTACAGTAAGTTCTTTCTTGGCGCGCCATGAAGTAAGATTTGGACCAAGGAAAATAGCATAGCCAGGCAAAAAGATAAATTGAGATCAAGGTCATTGAGAGTCGAGGTCTCATCACTGTCCCTTA
>KE155045.1:108291-120798 GCA_000411075.1 Sisymbrium irio | reverse complement strand
CGCCTGATTCCATCACCAAGGCGACGGAGCTGTTAAGATTATTCATCAAGCGACCGGGAAGCGTTCGCTGATTCTGTCAGTCCATCTTCCAATTTCGTAAGGAATATTTCCGGCTTTTTGTGTAGAGAACGAGTTAATATTCTCTTTATTTTGAATTCGACTTCGTTCGTTGCGTGAAGGGAATGATAGATTCTGGAGATTTAGCTGTTTTGATCGATTCGATTAGATTCTCTCGATCTGTTTCTCAGCCACTTTTGTGTGTGTAGCTCCATATATATATAGGCATTGATTCTGCTTTGCTTGTGTATTTGCCAGTGTTGTTGTGTGTTTCATTTCTACATCCGAAGATGGGAAGCAGTCCAGCTCCATTTCCCGATATTGGCAAGAAAGCCAAAGGTAACTTAGGTGACTCCCAATTGTTTTCACAGTGATGGCCATTTTGTTGACTGTGTATTTGAAAAACCTGCAGATCTTCTAAACAAGGATTACATTTTCGACCAGAAGTTTACTCTCACTATGCTCAGTGCTACTGGAACGGTATGTTTTGGATATCACTTGGATCCTCTTAACACGAATAGATTGTATCCATTCGTATAGAAATGTTATCTGACTTGTTGAAGATTATCATGCCTACACTATAGAACCTGTGTTTTTCTAGTCTAAAGCTAGAGTACGAACTATATTTTGAGAGAAGCAATCAACTCAAGTTAACATGGGAGTACTTAGGAATACCTGTCTTTGTTCGTGCAATAGGCGATTGCTAGTATATATCCAGCTAATGTACTTTGGTTTTCAAACATGGCTTTTCATGTATCGTGAGTTGTAGAAAATTTGTTGTGGTTCTGTTATTCATCTAATTAGGGTTGTCTGGCTCATTCCCCACTTTTAGACCAATGTGCTGAATTTACTTTGAACCTCTGTAACTATACTGCATAATAATGTTTTTTTTTACAGGAATTAGTGGCTACAGGTTTGAAGAAGGATGATTTCTTTTTTGGCGACATAAGCACATTGTATAAAGGTCAAAACACAATTGTTGATCTGAAAATCGACAGCCACTCTAGTGTAAGTAAACATCTGTGGTGACACACGCTTTCTGATCTTTTGCACACCTTAACTGTCCTTGACCATATTACTGAACATATTTATGCAGGTGTCGACGAAAGTAACTGTCAAAAATCTCATGCCATCTGCTAAAGCTGTTATCAGCTTCAAAATACCTGATCACAAGTCTGGCAAGGTCAGTGCGTAATTCATATGAGAACCGACTACTCCAGTCTCAGTCTTGTAGATATGTCTGTCAACTTTCGCTACTCCTGAGTCTTAAGTCTTGACCTCTGTATCTGTTATATTTCAGCTGGATGTGCAATATGTTCACCCTCATGGCACGCTTAATTCCAGCATTGGCCTCAACCCAACTCCGCTGCTTGATCTATCAGCAACTATCGGAAGCCAGACTGTTTGCCTTGGTGGTGAAGTTGGTTTTGACACAGCTTCCTCGTCACTAACCAAGTACAACGCCGGAATTGGTTTCAACAAGCCAGACTTCTCTGCTGCGCTCATGCTGTAAGTAACAACGACAACGCAATGCTTCTTTCTCCAATCTGCTTTCAGTTTTTGGCTTTTTATGAAACTGAAAGACTGCTAATTTGTAGGGAGGATAAAGGGGAGAGTCTTCGAGCTACTTACGTCCACACAGTGAATCCAACCACATCCGTTGGTGCAGAACTGATCCGTCGCTTCTCGAGTCATAACAATAGCTTTACCATCGGAAGCTCGTACTCTCTGGATCCATTCACAACGGTGAAGGCCAGACTCTCAAACAATGGGAAAGCAGGGATGGTGGTACAGAGTGAATGGAGACCGAAGTCGCTCATAACTCTCTCAGCTGAGTATGACTCAAAGGCTGTGACCTCTTCGCCGAGGATTGGTCTCGCTCTCGCCCTGAAACCATAAGAAGAGGACAGAGCTCTCCCTTTGGAATACAAATTAAACAGTTCAATTTTTCACCAAGTGCTAAAAACCGCCCCCAAAGGAATGTCTGTTGGGTTATTAAATTACTTTTGCCCTAATATTTTGTTTTTTTTTGTTTGATAAAACCCTATTTTTTTGGAGATGGAAATTTGTTTTTTGTTTTTTTAGACTTTTGGTTTCATTCACTTCATCACTTGTTGCTATTTTGATATTTTATAAAACTTAGACCAAGAAATAATGAATTGACCAACTACTAAACTATTGTGTATAGATGCTGAAAACTTCGTGATTATTCAATGAAGAAACTTGCCTTTAAATAGCCTTACACTAACTGAATAACGACTGGACCAAAATACTCGGTTTTCTTATTGCCTGCAACAAATTATGACTTATTCAAAACTCAAAACTAGCTTAACGACTACTGAATTTCAAGGACCATTTGCTCCAACAAACACTCCCTAAACTAAGTCTGGTGTTCATGGCTTCATGGTTTTTTTTATCTGCAACTGAGCAAATTCCAAGCTTGTCACTCAACCTCTCGAAGTCTCACTTCAGTGGCTTCGTGAAAATGCTTGCAGCTTGTTTCCTTGGTTCCACAATGCTCCAAGTGTCTCACTCCATTATTAACAAGATCACAGAAAAAATGAAAACGAACACCAATATGCTTACATCTTCCGCTAAAAACAGGATTCTTTGAGAGCTTGATTATAGATGTGTTGTCACACAAAATTTCAGTGTTTCCTTCAGTGTTATATCCCAATTCACCCAATACTATACTTTCTTGAACCATATGGTTTGACATACACAGATTGAGGCAGATACATATTTTGCTTCAATGGTAGACAAAGTGACAATTGGTTGTTTCTTAGATAACCATCTCACTGCTGTATTATCCATAAGAAACATATACCCAGAAGTACTTTTTCTAGTATCAACATCTTCTGCAAAATCTCTATCAGCCAGACTCGCAGCTCTCCGGCTCCTCCTCTTCTTTACCAAGTTCCAAAATCCATGGTACCTTTTAGATACCTCAGAATTCTCTTCGCAGCTTGTAGATGCAGAGTCGTTGGTCTCGACATGTAACTACTTAGCTCACATCAAACTGCAGGTCTGGCTTCATTATGGTGAGATACATTAGGCGTTCTATGATTTGCTTGTAGTAAGTCTTCTCAACCGGTTCTCCTCCTTCATCTATGTTGATTTTATTTACTAGGGATGTTAATTTGGTTAAATAACCCAACCCACATCTAACCCACAAAAACTTATCTATAAATAACCCAAACTCATAAAATAATTCATTTATTATGTTATTAATAAGTAATATTCATGTATAGTTTTAATAAGTTTTGGGTTATCATAGATATCCATATTACATTTTTTTTCACTTACATAATTAAGTTATATCTTATTTTTGTTATAGTATTTATCACACACTAAGGTCTTTCCCATAACACAGGAGTTATCTAGACATGTTGGCGTGCAAAGCCTGAAAAAGATTTGTTCTCATTGGTCATTCCATTAGATGTATGAAAATATTCAAGGTCACTATAGGAGGAAGGAAGTTACTCTGCCATTTCCATGTTACAATCAGACATAGCTGCAGCGTTTCCATACACCAATGGATACTGATTTTCTTTCAGAAAAGCCCTAACTGATTGCCCCTGTTGAGAACAGTTACTAGTTATTAAAAGATACAAAGATAATTCAATTTTAAAAATGAAAGCAGGGCACTTATTTTAAAGGTCTTGCCATTTTTTAGTACAACTTTCGTGGCAAATTGCATGTTGGTGGAATTAGCTGCAGAGGTTAACATCCACGACGCTAATTGCAGAGACTATGCTATTTTCCGGACTGCTGTTTCCGGCCGAAACAATAATGAAAATCCCTTTGGCCATAGTGTAAAATGACCCGACTGCGATCAGGTCATTGAACATGAACGCTCTTTCATCTCCGATAGAGATGCTTATGAGGTCAACACCGTCAGAACTCGCATCATGAAACGGAATCATTATAGATTCTCCATTACAACATTGTGGTGTACAGACTCGTCGCGATTCTTGAGGCTGGAGCACCTCCTCATGCCATTCCATTGCCGATTTTAAAGAAGCTTGTGTTGGCAACTGCGTTTCTACCACTGTGTACCATGGCCTTCAGTGTCCCTAGCACCTATGCCTGTGTAATCTCTTGCGCCAATCAACTTGCTGAAAGTAATAAACAGAATCAAGAGAACAAAATTAATATTATTTTTGGACAACTAGAACAAGAATAATTAAACTCTATTTTTCTTTGTCAAACCTCAAACTAATTTACGGGTGCTTTATGTTTAAATTTTTTATATTTATTAATTTTCGCTTAATTTTTGCTTATTTTTTGCTTAGTTTTACTTATATTTTTATAATTTATGTTTGTATGATAATTTATTTATTTTTTTTTGTTTATTCAAAACATATTCAACTATTCAACCAATAGATACATTTTTTACTATTGATTCCTAGGTCATATCTTACAGTTTTATCTGACATGATCAAAACGGATCCAAAATTATTTTTTTGTATGGGATACAACTTTTTTTTGTAATTTTAAAATAATACATAATTATATAATACATTTATCATTACAAAGAAACTATTAAACAAAACATTTTACTGACTTAAAGTTTTTTATATATACATAAAAGAATGAAAATAATATTTAAACAAAACATATATATATTGTTAAAACTAATAAACCATATATATTACAATAGAATAATTTTATAGAATATAATTTGATTCTATAATCTTTGTATATTGAAACCAAATCATATACTTTCTGTTTCTAAAAGATAAGTTATTTAACATTTTTTTTTGTTTAAAAAAAATAAAAATTTTATATTTTTTTATATATTTTCCATAAAAAAGTTATAAACGTCAAAAACATTAATTATAATGGTTAGATTACTATTGATTAAAAATTATGGAAAATTGTATGAGAAAAATTGATACACTAATTGTTAAATATTAAATTTTCCTAAATTTATATGAAAACTCTATAAAATTTATCAATAAATATGAAACAGAGAGTAACATACTAGATTTAATAAAACTGTACTCTTATAAATGTTTTATTAATAAATACATAGATTATATAATATACTGGAACACATCGAAACAATTACAATAAACCTGTACACTAACTAATTAAAAATCTTTTTTAATCAGTTTGAGGAACATGCACATGTCCCAACTTCTTATACATAGATCCGCTGTGACAATTATAGTAATGAATATGTAAAATTTTCACTCCGATCAACAATTTTTTTTTTTCAGAAACAATAGGTAAGGTATATATAAATGATTTAAGTTGTTATCCACATAACAACGGTTTTACCGAACACAGCAACGGTTTTACTGTTATTTCACCCTGAAGTAACTGTTGGTAATCGACAAATTTTATTCTCTAGGAAGAGACAAATGCAGTTCAAAAGAAAGATGCATAATCTAACAAAAAGGTGGTGCTTTCTCATGGTAGCTTTCTCATGGTAGTTTGTTACTTAATCGGCATAGAACAAGATAAATGGTAAAATAAATTTAATACACTGTTCTTTTACATGGTTCATTCGACCACTTTTGGAAATAAAAATTAAGACAACTTCTGGAAATAAAAATTAAGAGTCCTAAATTTTAACTGTGGAGTAATCTTAGAGAGAGTCCTCAAAAGATAAACTAATATTTTAAAATAGTTTGATTTTATAATCAAAATTTTGTTTAAAAAATAACTCATAAGAAATGTGGCACATGAGTCTCTCAAATCTCATGAGTTTCTCAAAATCTCTCAAATGAGAGACAATCTCTCCCCTCTCTGTTTCTTTTTCATTGTTTTCCTTATTTTCATTATATGGTTTTAATAAGTTAATATTAGTGTTCAAGTGTTCAACATCTTTGACATTTTTATGACATTGAATTATCGTGCAATTGACAATGTTAAATACTCCATTAGTAATGAGTCCAACCCATCCGACGTTCTCAGAGTATCTGTCAAACTGGTCATGTCTTTTCAATTTTCTATTCCAAATTATTTGTGATTATATTTGAACTGCCGCACATGAAATGTTTGCCTCTTTGATTGATTTAAACTTTCTTATTGTGTATATACAAGAAACAATGACAAAATTAATTAATTGTTTAAGAAAAGACGATAAACTTGACCAACAACAAAGAAAAAAAAAAGAAGAAGATGAAAACAAAAAAAAAGTCCCAAACAAATCTTCAATACCAATCACTCAAATCCAGCAACCCCATTCCTTTACTAATTTACTAATAGGTTTTTAATCAAAGAAAACTCCAAACTACAAATCCCAAATCTGTTTTTCTTTATTTCTTCTGTTTTACACTTGTTCTCTTCCAATGACCCCACCTTAACCCCTCCTTTGCCTCTTTCACCATCACCATCACCATCACCAGGCTTATCAATGACTTTTTCATTTTCTCTATAAAAGTTTTATCGGCAAAATTCGTCAAAGAAAATTAAAAATTCAAAAGAAACTCTCTGCGTTTTATAAATTGAGAGAGACTCATCTCTTCTCTCTTCTTGATCTTTCAAAGCTTCTCTCTCACACCGTAAAGTTGACACCTTTCCTCAAAAATCCTCTGTTTTTCTCTTTGTCCCTTTTGAGCTTTTCTCTCTGCTTTGGAGTCTTAAGAAATGAAAGAGTATTGGACATCATTAGCTTCCCTTCTCGGCGTCTTAGCTTTCTGTCAGAGCTTAATGCAATCAATCTTCCCACCAGAGCTCCGTTTCGCTTTCCTCAAGTTCTTCAACCGAGTCTTCCACCTCTTCTCTTCTTACTGCTACTTCGACATAACAGAGATCGACGGCGTCAACACCAACGAGCTCTACAACGCAGTTCAGCTCTACCTCAGCTCCTCCGTTTCCATAGCCGGAAACCGTCTAAGCCTCACTCGCGCCGTCAACTCTTCCTCCATCACTTTCGGTCTCTCCAACAACGACTCCATCGTCGACACTTTCAACGGCGTCACCGTCCTCTGGGAACACGTCGTCACTCAAAGACAAACTCAGACGTTCGCTTGGAGACCGTTGCCCGAAGAGAAACGTGGGTTCACTCTCCGTATCAAGAAGAAGGACAAGACCCTGATCCTCAACTCCTATCTTGACTACATCATGGAGAGAGCCAACGAGATCCGTAGGAAGAACCAAGATCGGTTGCTTTACACCAACTCTCGAGGCGGGTCTTTGGACTCGAGAGGACATCCGTGGGAGTCTGTTCCTTTTAAGCATCCGAGCACTTTCGAGACTCTTGCCATGGACCCGACCAAGAAGCAGCAGATCATGGACGACCTTAAAGACTTCGCGGAAGGTCAAATGTTCTATCAGAAAACAGGTAGGGCTTGGAAAAGAGGTTACTTGCTTTACGGGCCACCGGGTACTGGTAAGTCGAGTATGATCGCAGCCATGGCGAATTATCTAGGTTACGACATTTACGACCTAGAGCTCACTGAGGTTCATAGCAACTCTGAACTGAGGAAACTGCTTATGAAAACGAGTTCTAAGTCGATCATTGTGATCGAAGACATCGACTGTTCCATCAACTTGACGAACAGGAATAAGAAGAACAGTAGTAGTGGTAGTAATGCGGTTGCGCAACGGAGTTATTACGACCCGGAAACAAGAACTGGGTCGGGTTCTGGTTCGGGTGAAGAGTCAGGGAATGGGAACACGATAACGTTGTCGGGTTTGTTGAACTTTACGGATGGGCTTTGGTCTTGTTGTGGAAGCGAGAGGATCTTTGTCTTTACGACGAACCATATTGAGAAGCTTGATCCTGCATTGCTTAGAAGTGGGAGGATGGATATGCATATATTCATGAGCTACTGTAACTTTCCGTCGTTGAAGATTCTGTTGAAGAACTATTTGGGGTATGTGGAAGAGGATATAGACGAAGACGTTTTCAAGGAGATGGAGAGAGTGGTGGAAAAGGCTGAGATGACGCCTGCTGATGTGAGTGAGGCTTTGATCAAGAACCGGAGGGATAAGGAGAAGGCGGTTAGGGAGCTGTTGGAAGATTTGAAGAGTAGAGGGGAGAGAAATGTGAAAGATGGGAAATTGAGGGGTCAAAGTGGAAATTTGACGGAGTTGGAAATTGTGGAGGAAGAGGAGAAGAGGGCTATAGATAGTCAAAATGAAGAGGAGGATAATGATGAAGAAGAAATTGAGCTTGAGGATAATATTATTTGTAAAGACTAGAGAATATCAAATTGTTGATTTTGGCTGTTGTTTTTCCTTCTTTCAAGTTTACTTACAATGTAGAACAAAATGGTGAAAAGTTGTGATCTTTCTACTTTTTTTCTTTAGTTGTTGGGGTTAACTTTTTTTTTGTTTTTGATTTTGGTTGTTGAAGAAGTGGATGATATTGTGAAAGTGACAGAAGAAGAATATGTCAGAAATATAAAAGTCTAACTATAAAAGTGAGAAAAAAGTCTTAGAAAGATGGTCAAAAAGCCAAGTGGCTGATGAGGATTTTGTATGTGGGGAATGGGAAATGCAAAAGGTGGATCTCACTGGGTACCATCAGCATGACTATTATAAAATAATATTGGACCAAATATTTGTCAAATTATAACCATGTCGTGGTCAATATCTAGATCGTATTTTTTTTTTGTCGGTATCTAGATCGTATTTAAACTATACATTTTCAGTATACAGTCACAAATATATATACGATTCTACCAATTGTCTCGTTTTATACCTATTTTTAGTTATCATGTACGATCACGGTTCGATTATGGTATTTGTAGGTTTTTGGATTGGTTCATGAATGTTGAAGCAAAAAAAGCATTTGATAATGAATATTAAGATCATGTTAGATACTTACATTACATCATCCGAATTATTATTCTTCATTTTTATAATCACTTAATCGGATTCAGAAGATTCCAAACCGAAACTTAACTAATATCCAAGTTCACCAAATTATATTAGGAGAATTCGACCTATATTAAAAACTTCATAATTTCTGAAACAACCGACTCAAAATATTGTTTTCAAAGTCTATGGTCTAAGTCCAAGATATGAAATCTCCAAATAAAGTTTGAAAATTCTTTTATCTGAAATAGTTGGCAGAAACAAATTCAAACTTCTTAACATTTTTTTTTGTCAACAACTTCTTAACATTTTTAAAACGTCAGTTATCCAGTCTGAACGATTTAAATACCCCAGCACTCAATCTCAATTACTAAAATAATAAACGTACAATAACTACTATTGTCTTTACATATAAGCAAACGGATCAAACTGATTATTATAGTACCCAACGTTCTAAATCCCTGGTACACATATGATGTCGGATTAAAACGATATTGAATAACTTTCAGACATCTTGCTACTTTCGTGTATAGCATGCACTTGCCAATTATTAATACTGTGATTGTTATAATTGGTAGTTTGGCACTTTTGTGTGGTGGTGACAATATAGCTGTCATAAATTAGGTATGTAGTCTCCATTAATATATTATTACGCGGACGTTTTTATATGTCAACGAACACTCAGATTTATGTTCTTTTAATAAAATGTGAAGTGTTAAAGACTTAAAGTTTGAGGATTTGGTAGGCCAAGTTGCTCAAACTCTCTTTTTCATCTCTTTAGAGGTTTGTGTTTAGGATCCCACGGCTTGTACTTACTTTTATTTTTTAAAATAAATTATGATATTAATCAATTGCTTTATATTATTAAACTTTGCCACTAGACGTATCACTCTACAATAAGAGACAAATATGTAAATTATTATTATTAATTTATTTTTGTGAACCGCAGTTAGGAAGGATTGTAATTGGTGATTAATGTCCACATAACATTATTTTAAATAAAGAATGTCATAGTGGATATTCGACCTAAGAATGACATTTCATTGATTTAATTCAGCTGCTATAGTGCGAGATCATATATTTAAAATTTTTAATATACTCAACTCAAAAAGGTCCATGGCTATTTTAATTCATCATGTATTTCAGGAGAAAGTTTATACTGTATGCTATTAATTATACAGAGTCTATTGACTGTTCCATTTTAGTATAAAACTGATGTAATGTAAAGGTAAACAAAATGTGTATCTTTTTTTTGGTCGTGCTTTTCTAAATATATTTACAAAGGAAAGAAATGTAAATCATCAATGGGGTTAAGGCCCGTTAACGAAGCCTCATTCTAGAAATAATGCAAAGGCCTCAAACCATATATAGCAGATGTCACAATTTTTGTTTTTTGTTTATATGTAAACTTATGCACGCTGGCACGCACACTAGAATACTATTACTAGTCCTGTCAATGCTAGGACTGAGGTCAAAAAAAAAAAAAAAAGAATTGCTAGGACTTTTAGTCAATTACAAAACACATGCCTGTCAATGCTCATGATTTCTCATATCAATATTTTGCATGTAGTGCAAGTTTTATAGTTGTTTTTGTAATGTAATAATACCTGAGATTAACTATTTCGAAATTGTTTGTGATAAAATAGTTTTTCTTTTTCTACAATTATTATTTTTTTTTATCATCAACCAACACTTGCCAATGGTTAACAGACTACAAAACTTCAATTATGTATTTATTTTTTATCAATCATCATTTGCAAATGATTAACAAGCTGGAAGAATTTTGGCAAACTACATTTTGAAATATCAAAACTAAATGTAAAAACACATGGGATGAAAACAGATAACATATCAATGAGATGTCACAATACACAAGTACACAAAACCTTACACGACACAGAACCAAAAAGAAAAGAATTAACTTCCAACAAAGGGCCAAACACAAAAAAAAAAACATTTGAGAAATTTATGAACAAATGAAACTCTTGTGAGAGAAATTATATCAATTGCACATATAGACACCGGTTTCGTACCTGTGATCTACCTCATAGAAATCCGTATTTCCCTCAGCAGCTGCACGTAGACTGATACCAGACAATGAACTACTTCCCTGAACCGAGAATTTCACATAGCAGATGATTTCAGGTTCTTCCTCGTCGTTCTCTGAGTCGAGAGGCATCCGTGCCCTTAGTCTCCCGGGGCTTCCATTAAGAGGAATCTCAGGGATTTGCCATTTCAGTTCTCTATCGGTTCTGTTTAGTATTGCTTTAGGCGAGACCTTAAGCAATGTGGGATCAACGGGGAGTTTCAGAATAAAGTCGACGTTTTTCAGAGGCTGAGGTAGGTCCGGGCTTGAGACGTATTGAATCATTAGTGAGAGTAAAGTCCCACTGACTCGTTTCACCATTCGGACTCTAAGAGGCAACGGGGTTAGTTTAGGTTGCAAGCTATACTTCAAGATAGGGATTGGTTCTTCAGATGGAGCTGTTCTCACGTGAAACAAACCGTTCCCTAAGCTACTGATCCGAGAACTCTGCATAGCGAATCTCTTAACGGGACTAGTACCTTCAACACGGAATGAGAACTCGGTTTCTTTCTCTTCACCAGTGCCTTTTGGTGGCATTGTTTTCAGATAGATCACACCCATTAGTCCTACTCTAGCAGGCAAGGATTCTCTAAACTCGGTTCTAATTTCCTCAGAGATATACATTTCAGGACCTTTCATCTCAGGCTTTTTAACTAAGTTATCAAGATTACCTCCAGCTCCATCTTTGTCTTCAACTGCTTTAGGATCACTGGTGTGCAACAGCTCAAGCCCACCGAGTCCTTCCTTCTTCTGTATCTTCTTCGGTCCCATAAACTCCGAAGGATCCAATCCACCTCCCCAAGCATCACTAAACGACTCGAAAGTCTCTCCAATCGTAGCCTGCTCGTTACTGAACTCAATCCCACCGTACTGCCCTTCGAACCCTTCCACATTAATGTGCGTAGACTGTGTTGCTTCAGCTGGAGGCAATGTAGTAACCTCAAGACCAGCCAATGCCAAAGTCAAATCCGTCGAGGAAGGATCCTTATTCTTCTTGAAACCACCAACAAGCTCTTTCTCCTTATTGATCGTTTCACTCGCCGCGAACGGATCTTTATTCTCAGCCTCAGGTTCTTCCTTCAACTGCTCTGCTTCTTGCACCACTGGAGCTAAACTCGCGGCCATTTCATCACCGGCAGCGATAGTCTCTTGCGGCAACTCGAATCTTGCGTTGGAGAAAGCGTTGACAGAAGCTTGATGCTCCGCTGCGTGAGACTCCACAGACATCCAACTATCTGCTCCTCTGATCTTATTCTCCGTATCTAAAGCCGAGTGGACCATCTTCGCGATTCCATCTCCGTGCATAGCACCAAGCATCGCAGCGAGACGAATGTTGCTAACACCACGCAAGACAATGTCAAGCGCCATGTAAACCTCAGCGTATTTCCGTCCAAGCTTCTCCGGAGTCACGTCGACTCCACGGCAAGCGGTTACGATAACGCTAACGGCTTGATTCACGATGTGGATACACTCGAATACATTGATCGAGTTGTCGTGATCCGCGACGGTTACGCCGAGGATGTAGATCGAGTTCACTAGTCGGTAAACCACACGGTACTTGCTCTCCACACCAACGATTACCTGTC
>KE155045.1:61726-80785 GCA_000411075.1 Sisymbrium irio | reverse complement strand
AATCTATATAATTATTAATTTATATTATTACTGGGACCATATTTTTACATAAAGATTTAAAAAAAATTATTAGCTTATTTTTTTATCGAATTTATTAATTTTTACATTTGTCTGATTTAAGACTAAAGAAATTTATTAATTTATAAAGATTATTAATTTATCAAATATTAATTTATAAAGATTTTAGTGTATATTCCAAATTCTTGAAAACTTAGATATACATAAAGTTAATAACCATCCAAAATGATGTTCAAACATATAATGAATTTGTTGTCCCTCTCAGAAATAGAACGACTTATCTTGCAAGCGAATTGATATTTTCATCTGATGTTATCATTTAGATATTTTTTTTCATTTTTCCTTAACGATACGGTTCGATTCTGTATGTTCATTTATGTAACTAAAGATATACAAGTACAGCTCCGTTTTACATATAGTTTTGTTGTAAAAGCTACTTTTCTGTTTGCTTTACTTCTTACCCACACACTACTAATTTTGATGTAAGATATCAACGTTTAATTAGTGGTTTACTGATAATATATATTTTAATAGGATGACAATTTTTTGGGAAAAAAAACTATTTCTTCCGTTTTTTTTTAAATTGATGTTTTGGATATTTTATATATATTAAAAATATTTAATACTTATTTTTATTTAATATTTATAATTTAATTTTTAATTAACTAAATATTTTATTAATTTTTCAAGAAATTTTTACCATTTAAATTTTTCTTTTTTATTTTATATTTTATTTTTAAAGAAAAATGTATTAATTAATGAGTAAAACATTAATATTTAAAAAATAAAAAACAAAACTAGAACATTAAACTTTAAAAAATAGAAGAAGTATTTTTTTTTTATTTTAAGGTTAGCAACCGCCGTATACAATTATGAACACAAAAGTATAAAAATGTTATGTGGATATCAGTTTCACAATCACCACATAAATTATCCGATTAAGTCTGACTTACTGTATATGCCAAGTTATCCAAATAAATGCCTGGAATCGAAGTCAGATTAGAGAATGAGATACTTCAATTGGATTACAAATACGTAACTGGTTGTATTTTGATAAATATATACTAGTAGGTATTGAGCAGTGAGTACAACCACCTCAATATTAGTTATACCCATAGGCTAAAAGGCTTCCCGTTTGTATGTGAACCTATAGCTTGTCTTTGAAAAGCTGTGTCAAAATTTACATGAATCTGTCCATGCTTTGTCGTTTGTCATCGTAACTATTCTAAGTCTATATATATTGCCACAGTGAGTTGGTCCATAGTTCCATCATCAGTGTTTTCCTCTTATCCAATGACATAATTATTTTATAGAGTAGTTACCGAAAGCGTTCACAGGAAAGAAAAGTTCTCCGATGTTGCGTGGTTGTTGAAATGTGGTTAATTTGAGTTACTATGGTACAAGAAAGGTTGATTCACTCAAAGTTGTGCTAAAAAATACTAACTTCGTTTATTTTTAGACTTTAGTTAGAACATCTAATGAACCTTTTGGATAAAGAACCTTTTGGATAAAGATTTAAGATGTTGGATTTCTCTTCTTTTTTTATTGTTCCATTTTGTATAGCCTTTTCATGGGTTTATTTTCATATCAACGTGTAAATTATTCCAAATGACCCACAATCTTGAGAATTTTAAACCAAACTTATTTGTTTTACTTTTTTTTGTCGAAAAAACAACTTATTAGTTATAAACGTAAATGTCAAGCGCCAAATTGAAAAATAATTACCACTTTGTTCTTAATGTCTACAAATATGTTTAAAAAGGTTCCCAGCTAGAACATCCCCAACATGCCATCGTCTTTTGGGTTGTAGCTAACTATAGACTCAACTAAAGAGGGCTGCCAAGATGGGGCTTGCAGCTTCATTCGACATGCCTCCCCTGTTTCTCTTTATCTTAGATCTGAATCGTTTCAATGTTTTCCAAATGTTCAATACTTCAAATCATGTAAACCCATTCAGTTTTCTCCCTTTAATACTATGCTGTTATTCGTTTTAGTTATGATTATTATTTAATGTGGTTTTGTACGAGCCTGCTTTCAAAAGCTGATGCAACAAATATATAAAAGGTAGATGCTTCATAGGACAAAATATATATATATAATAAAAAGTGAAATATGTTTCAAAATATGCTGATTTTTTCTTTCACATGTTGACATAAACATATGGTTTCAAACAGTCGAAGCCATAATATAAAATACTTTATCTATTTTTAAAAGAATGTCACTTGAAAGATTTCACACATAGTAAAAGATCAACTAAAATTAGATATATTAAATTAATTTTAATCAATAATTAACATAACAAAACTAACGTTGAATTATTATTTTTTTAAAATCTGTATTGAAAATACAATATGATCATCTTTATAAAATAAAAATAAAACTTTAAAATGACATTTTTTGTAAGAGAAAATATATTATGTTTTAGTATCAAAAGAGATAATACAAGAAAATTCTAATTTTTATTTTGAATTCAACTTAGGCTATTCATTAAAATCACCCTATATTTATTCCATTCTTCATTAGATCACAAAATTAAGACCTCATTTTGTTCGAAACAACCACTGATCAACGTTTCTCGTTCATGCTATATGTTACGTGTCATCCATCACCCATTAAATCAGGTTATCATTCCTGTATCAAAACATCACCCATTGACATACTACGGCTTTCTCTTAAGGTGTTAATTTGAAAAGACCAAAAATTGATATGAAAGTTTTTTTTTTTATCAAAGTTGATATGGAAATTTATAATGGAAAACCAACTCATAGAAAGCCATGTCTTCAGATGAGATTAATATAGCGACGACTAATCGACAACACTTTCTCTACTTCTATTTATCTCTCTCGCAATGTGTTTAAATTACAAATTTAACGGTCTCATTTTCAATGTCTATCACCATTCAAGTTTTCTAAAATAGCGTTATTTAAAATTAGATAAATCAACTATTCTTTTTCAGGTTTTATATTCATCCTTCTTCTCCTAGCAAATTTAAAATCTTATCAAATCACTAGTCTGTATATTTTAATTATCCATTTAAATATATTCTTGCTCTCTTTTATCAAAAATTTTGTCCATTCTATAATTAGTCGAAAAAATTGTTTGTGCCATGTAAATAAGAAAACACCCTCTGGCAATTACCTTTCTTGGTGTTCGGACCGACCATGTTTATGGGCAAATTGAAAATGATAATAGCTATATCATTATTTGTATTATGATATAAAGCTAAAGCTTTTGAAAGTATATGTAGTTTGAGTGTCTGACAGAGAGTGCATAAATTTAAAGATGAAATGTGAGTGACATATAGTGATTAGATTTTAAAGAAGATCTAAGACAATAGATTATTCAGTGAATCGATACTGAACTCCAAAAAGGTAAATAATTTGCATCATATCTGGATTAATTTTTTTTGTTAAAAAATACAAAAGTCTGAATTTCATAATTTGAAAGAGAACTGGAGAAAAATAGAAAAAGTAAACAGTTAAATTAGAGAGAGCTAATTTTTGAAGGTATCTGTTGTTATACATGGTAAATACTCTAATAACAAATCATAAAAAACTTTTCTAATTTACTCCAAAGTCCAAATCATCTAAAAAATTATCTGAGAATTCAAAATCTTACAAACTTTACTACGTACAGTTATTTCCATCAGAAATCGGTGTGCAGGTTACCTAATTTCTGTTATTACATAATGGAATCTATTTGAAATATTCTTATAAAATTTTCATTAAATATCTTACGATATGTCGTCAAAAGAGATACAAGCCGAACATTGCTTGCCAGTCAAATCAAAGCATTTGGTGTTGTATATATAATATCTTAGAAAGCACGTGAAGATAATAGATATTTACAACTTTTTGTTTAATATTTAAATAATAGAACCAAAAATTCTAAAGAACTTAAAAAAAAAAAAAAAGCTTTCAGAGCATACGAAGAATTCATGAGAGGGTTTTGTTAGAAACATCTAGAAAGAGAGGAGGTCAGAAGAAAACAACGAAACATCTTTTCATTCTCTAAAGAAACCCACAAAAATATCTCTAATAACCTAGAACGAAGAAAAACCAGAGAAAAACAAAAAAAAAAAGAAAAAAAAAAGAAAACGAAGAACACAAAGCCAAAAATGCAAGCTGCTTCGGTAAAATAGCTTTTCTTTGTTCGATGTTGCTACAAGTTTTTCATTCGGTGAAACAGCTGAACCAATCCTCATTTTAGTTCCTTTAATTATATATAAAAAAATGATTTCCATTTTTTTTTTTAATTCAACAAAATTCTCAATGGTTTAGTTCTTGTATCGCTCTTTTATAGAGCTTTATAGACCGAGTCCTCCTCGGATGTCTGTCTTATACATACACATATGCATCTTAAGAGGAGGAGAGCTTCATGGGTTTTCTTTTTCGTTGTTTAAAGTTTTTTAATTTTGACAAAAGAAATCGGAAAAATAAAATAAAAATCTGAGCTTTATGGATCTCTTTTGTTCTTGTTTCGATTATTACATTTAGTTAACTTCTGTCTTCTTTTCTTTGTCTGAAACCTGATCCGCAGCTCTCAAAGATCTGGCGTTTTGATAGTAATGTGGGTCCAGAGAACATGGATTCTTCGTCATTTCAAGGTACGATTTCATCACCTTGTCGACGTGAACGTCTTTGTCTTCTCTCACTGTTGTAGTTTCATGCGATATTTTTATGCTTTTTGGTCGTTAACACGGCGTCGTTGCTTATTTTCTCGCATTGGGTTCGTCGTCATTGTGGAAATTTTGGTTCTGGGTTGTTGAGACTCATCGTTTTCGTTGACAAAGTCTGAAACTTTGAACGAGTTTTTACCCAAAAAAATCATAGTAATAAACTGATTATCTTTCTCCGAGCCATACAATTATCTTCAGGAGATTCTAGGGTTAAAGGACGGTGCTGTTGTTCTTTTTGTTGTTGCAGGTGGTGAATGCATTGAGCCTCCCAAAAAAAAGGGTTTGAGTGTAAGTGAAAGGAGGGAACTGATCCACGCATTGTCGAAGCAGCCAGAAGAAGCTTCGGAGCTTTTAAACTCATGGAGCCGAAATGAGATAATGGAGATCATATGTGCAGAGATGGGGAAAGAGAGGAAGTACACTGGTCTAACCAAACCAAAACTCATTGAAAACCTACTCAACCTTGTGTCTCGTCCTCTTGGAGAAACCTCTTGTTCTGACCGTAAAAACTCGAGGAAGAAACAGAAGACGACCAGTTACATCATTTGCTGCGAGAATTTAGCTTGTAGAGCTGCGCTAGGAACCCAAGAGACCTTTTGTAGAAGATGTTCTTGCTGCATTTGTCAGAACTTTGATGATAACAAGGATCCGAGTCTGTGGCTTACTTGCGAGGCTTGTGGATTGTCTTGTCATTTGGAATGTGCTTTGAAGCAAGAGAGGTATGGGATTGGGTGTGATGATGATGATGATGAAGGAGGAAGAGGTCTTGATGGTAGGTTTTATTGCGTGTTTTGCGGCAAAGATAATGACTTGCTCGGGTACGATTATTTTGATACCACAATGGAAAGAGATTTGTTTGGGGCTTGTGTAATGTAATAATATATGTGTGTACACTTACAGATGCTGGAGGAAACAAGTGAGGGTGGCGAAAGAGACTCGGCGTGTGGATGTTCTTTGTTACCGTGTTTCTCTAGGGCAGAAGCTGTTGAGAGGTACAAGGAAGTATCGAAATCTGTTGGAACTCATGAATGAGGCGGTGAAGAAGCTCGAGGCTGATGTGGGTCCGCTTTCGGGTTGGGCGTTGAAGATGGCTCGAGGTATCGTCAACAGACTTTCTTCGGGATCACAAGTTCAGAAGCTGTGTTCTCTGGCAATGGAAGCTCTGGACAAAATGGTCTCACCACCATCAGAATCTGCTTCAGGACAAGGTTAGTTTTCTGTTACACACATTGCTTTTGTTTTGAAGCCCGAAGATGTTGACTTTAGCTCTCGTTAGGTGAGAAGATGAGCGTTAGTGTAGAAGAGATTCAAGCACGATCAGTCACTGTGAGATTAGACTTCGAGGAGCCGTCTTCTTCGCAAAACCGGATCGAGGGTTTCAGGTTGTTTTGTCGAAAGACGAAGGACGGAGAGTGCTCGTCTAAAGTGAATTGTGTTGTTTATCTACCTGAGACGAGGTCTACCATCCAAGCACTTGACCCCGAGACCGAGTTCCGTCTCAGAGTTGTGGCCTTTAACAAGGAAGGTGACTTAGATGAGTCTGAGCTTGACTTCTCAACGTTGAAAGATGATGAAGATGAAGCTCGGAACAGGCAAAGCCTATTGACATACTCTAGCAGTGGTTTTTGTAGTAATCCATCTTTGCCCGAAGATGAATCTAACAATGCCCGTAAAAGTTGCTGCAATGAAAATGGTGGCAATGACAACATTGACCACTCTAGCCCCGGAGAAGTAGAATCTGAGCTTGAAAACGAGAGGCTCGTAAAAAGGAAAGTTAACGAGATTGAGGGAAGAGAGTTGCTTGTAACACCCTGCAAGAGAGATACTTTTAAAGGCAAGCAAGGAGGGAATAAAAGATCCAAATTAAGAACAGCAACCGTGAACGAGAAACCTGAGAGCAATGTAACAAACGGAGTGGGAGATAAAGACTTGGGTCATATCGTGAAGACCATTAGATGTTTAGAGCAAGAAGGGCATATAGACAAGAGTTTTAGGGAAATGTTCTTGACATGGTATAGCTTAAGAGCTACTCATCGAGAAGTTAGAATTGTGAAGATTTTTGTTGAGACATTCATGGATGATCTGTCTTCTTTGGGACAACAGCTTGTGGATACATTCTCTGAATGCATAGTGAGCAAGAAGAGATCATCCACAACTGGTGTTGTACCTGCTAGCATCTGCCTTAAGCTCTGGCATTAGATCTTTAGAAATCGGTCTTCTTCTTTTTTCTTATCACTTTGCTTAATATTCTAAACCATAACGATTAACGATAATAGTGGATCAACAGCCCTTCGCTTCTTCTATATAGTGCAAACTCAAAATGAATAGGCATGATTTCAACTTAAATCATAGTCTGAAAGTTAGAGCCGGGAAATCACACACATAACATTAACACCTCTAAACCCCACCCCAAAAAAGAGAGAACTCATGACTCATGAGATGTTTCTAAATTCAGAAAGTACATATTTGTTCTCTAAGGACATTAGAACAAAGTCTGGGGGAAGAATGGCAGTAAATACTACCTGGGAAACGCAGCTCGAACTCTCATCATCTGAGTCTTGTTTAAGACAGCATGACAAGGACCTGCCAGAGGAAAATTGGTGAGGCAATGTGATGAATACGATAACAAAAACTAAGTGCAAAGTGTCACATCAAGATTCTACTCAAGGATCATGAGAAAACTGATCTCTTCAAAGTAAGAGTTGTGGCTCTATATATCCATCTAGTAACCAAGTCATTTCTAAACTCTTAACAGTTGAGACCTAAGCGATACTCCTTCTTTTTCCACAGTGACTCCCACAACTTATAACCTTTGTAAGAAGCTAACCATAACTACCTGATTTAAAAGGCCTAATCAAGATTTTTAGCGGTTACGCTCAGCAGGCAAAGGACGGTTAAAGCCACCGCGACGGTTCATGTACTGCCTCGGCTGACGCTTGGTAACAGCTCTAATGCCGCTGACGTCAGCACCTTCAACTGGTTTCCCTTTGGTGGAGTCGAATCCAGTAGGGATCCCTAACATCTTCATCATCTCAATCTCATTCACATCCATCCCTTCCTCCGTTTTCTCTCCTCCGCCGCTGCTCGGCTCTTTATCCTTCTTCTTAGCAGCAGGCTCTTTCCGCATCTCCTCGACGGAGTCTCGTTTGCGATTCCTCTCCTTGTCCTCGTCCACTGAGCCATGGCGAGGTCGTTTCCGCGACGGCGCATCGGGAGAGGGAGTCCTCCGCCTGTGCTGTCTATGACGGTCAATCGAGCGGGAACGAGACCGGTACCTCTCCGGAGAACGCACGTGGCGAGGAGGACGAGCGTGGTGGTGGTCTGGAGTACGAGATCGAGACTTCTTGCTTCGAAGCCCTCGCTCACGCTCTCGCTCTCTATCTCGGTCTCGGTCTCGGTCACGGTCGTCTCTGTCACGGCGTCTATCACGGTCGCGTTCACGATCCCTATCCCTATCCCTATCCCTATCCCTCTCGCGTTCGCGGCGGTCACGCTCTGACATGGTGGGGGAGAGGCGACTGAGGACGGTGGTTGTGCTGGGTTTTTTAACCAGCTTCCCTCCGAGAGAGAGAGGTTTTGATTATTTAACTTTTTTCCCCAATATAATAACAATATAATGTCTGTCCGGTCGAATACGCAAAAGCCCGTTGGGTTTTTAGACTCTTCAAATGATGGGCCTTACTTTTCATTAGTATGGGCTTACGTCTTACTATGAATAAAAGCCCATAAATGATAATATGTGAACCTTTCTTTCTTTAAATGTATCAGAAGCGTTCAACCGGAATAAATATTTTAATCTACCGTGGGATAATACTAGTTTAGAATTTTATCAATAAATTGACACTAGGATTGGAAAGACTAGAAATCAAAACCATCTGTTACGGTTCAAGTGCATTCTCAATTGATTTCTTTTTTCTCACTGCAATTCTGATCTTCTCTTTGTAGAATCCTGCCAGTTTTGAATTTTTCTATTTCCTAACTTATGTTTATGTGCAATGTTCATGGATCATCTTGTAGATAGTAAAGTTAGTGGGACCAATAACATATACCACAACTACTGATTAATCAAACGTGTTCGGTATTCCAAGTACCAATTAATCCATACCAACATCAGACAGTTTCAGTTGAACTGAATTGCTTACTGAACTAAATTTTAACGTAAATTTAGACTTTTTGGACAATCTAATCGGACGTTAAACATCACTGTTTGGACTTATTATATTTATTGCTGGCAAGCTTAATGACATTCAATATAAACAGTTAACACAAAGCACGTAAAAAAGAGACGATGTCTATGTTGAAATAAAATAGAGTGATTTTAATCAATACTTCTAGTTGACTACAAAATTAACAAAATGTCATAATATAATATTAATTTAGATAAGTAGTAGAGAGAGAAAAAATTTAAGTCAAAAATATCCTTCTTTCTTTGGTTTAACTACAAAAATACCATTGTCGATTAAGTATAAAATTAGTCGAAAATACTGTTCATTCGGTGATCAATTATTCAATTTTGTTTTATGTTAACTTCAATATCAACTAATATTAACACAATAACATGATTACATGCTTAAAACATAACACATTATTAGCACATTATATAAATACACGCTAATAAATAATATATTTTTAGGACGTTAATTTGATTATACGTTAATTAAATAAAAATCACATTAAGATCATATAAATAACCTTTATATTATAGGATATATAATATATTGTTAACACGTTAACATTATTATATGTTAACATTACATATAATTAACATATAAAATTTATATATAAATGCTAACTTTAATATCAGATAATATTTACATATTGTTAGCAAATAATGTTTATATTTTCATATAATTGTTAACACATAATATGAATTACATACGCTAATCCTATTATCCGTTAAAATGGCACATTGTTTTCTTACCGAAAAAATGAATGATATATGATGTAATTTTAGAAAAAAAGAAGGATACAATTATAATTTCTTGATGAATAGTATCTGCGATAAAAAATAAAAATATGTCAGTTAATTATAAAGTTATTGAATTCCCTGAAATATAATTACTCAATAAAATACATACAACTATGTGTTGAAGATGAACTTTAATGAATGTTTTGTTTAAGTAATTCAATTGTTGAATTTAAACATGTCTACCAAAATATATATATATATATTTTTTTAAAAAAGGACGTGAGAGACGCAAGTGGGTTTGGTCGGTCGTTTCTTTACACTTTTGTACAACATTCTCTATTCATTCATATCTTCCACGAGATGCTAAAATCCCCCACTATATTATTCCTCTTTCTTTATTTAAAATTTTCTTTATTTAAAATGTGAAAAAAAAAATCAGAAGAGATCATGAACGTTGCAGATATTCACGTATTTTAACTTACTAAAAAAATATTAAAACTATATAGTTACTATTGAGAATAAGAACATGAAAATCACCATCAGCGCTGGTCCAACGATCTTCCAACAAGCACCTTGTATGATTCGATTTCATCATTTACTCACCACCTCACCTTTGTTTCTTATTTATCCTTCTCTCCTTTATAGTATCTTTTTATTTATCGTGTTTTGTTTTGCCCTTTTAGTATTCTAGTTTCTTTTTTTTTAACATAATTAATATTCTAGTTTGAAGGATCTACCTCAATCATAAATTTTTTATATTGTAGTTGTGAAGGCTGGAGTGTGTAGTCGTTTACAGAAAACCTAGTAACCTTCACTAGTCTTTTGGTTCAAAACTTACCTTCGTTAGTTAGGATGAATTTCTGAGCTAAATTTGAGTTAGGATCGTGGGACCCGGAGAACATGATCGCATCAAAGGCGAAATCCAAAGTAACTACGTCATTGTTAGTGGATTGTGTACGTGAAGATGTACGAACCATAATTCCACGTAACATATGTTGCGACGCTGTGTAATTTGTCCCCACCCTCCTACTTCTAATTCTTTTCATAATTTCGTTTCTATCTGAACTAAGAAAACACCCACTACAACAAAACTTGTATTAATTTACAAATATACATGATCTTTTCTTTCTCAAAATTGTGCATGATTGTTTCTAACAGAATTGTTTTATTAATTCTTTTTAGTCGTTTCAACTAATAAATATAATAGTAAGCTTCGTACCAAAAAAAAAAATAGTAAGTTAAATTTTGTAGTACAATTTTATTGTACCGGTTAATATTTTGAATGCGACGCTTTTCTATTAATGATTTCACTAGCTGCGGCAACCATATATTTATCAGTGCACTGATCCCATTCCCGCAAATCGGAGTATTATTTAATCCTGAAAACGGGTTGAAAGGAAAAGCCGGTACCTAAGTTAGTTACCAACTCTTAGTTAGTGCATATTTTTGTAGACGGTTTGATATGATCATATTAATTTACCTAAAACGCATTTTTCTCTTATACATGCAACATCATATTAATTTACCTAAGACGCATTTTTTCTCTTATACATGCAAAAAGCGTTTATTGATACTTACTGCCAATTTGCGAAGGAAAGATTATCTTATCATTTACATTGTAACCGAAGGAAATAAACGTAAGTCAACCAACTCTTTTTTTTCTTTCTGGAACATGTCAGAGCAAAGAGAATTTTGGGGAAAGCTTAAATACAATCTTATTCAGAGAATCCGCCTTCGGTGACACTAGGTAACGGAATCGACGCATCACTCGTGCAAATATATGATTGGACCATCAGGTATTTTACCATTGGTAGTAATTGAACCACCACCGTATAAAAATGACTGTCATCTTTACCAGAAAAGAACGCCGTTGCTGTTTCAACAACCATCTATAAGCCGTTCAGATTTTTCTAAACATACAAACATTTAAATGTTTATATTCATGAATAAAAAATATTATATTTTGACTGGAAAGAGTTGCCATATATAACCTAATATTATTCTATTATCCAAATTTAAAGTCATTAGGTGTATACTAATCGGTCTTTGAACAAAAAAAGGTGTATACTAATCGGTTAATGATATTCCGGAAAGAAAATTAATACAGTTTCTAAGAATTTTGTGTTTTTCTTTTTACCAAATTTTTCTTGTGACCTGTGTTATATAATAGAAAATTTGAAAGACGAGTAAACCTATCAATAGAAAACTAATAAGATTCGATGGTAATTGACTAATTGGTTTACCAATTTAAACCTAAATATGTTTTTGTTATTTTTTGTCAACGTAGTAATAAGATTTAATAAACTCGTTATGGTTTTGGAAAATTAAGTCTGGAGTTGGAGATTGATTTTGAAATGATGAAAAGATTTCTTAAGAAGGATAGATATGCAAATTTCATCCATTATCATCCCTAATACGTTTATGCTATGTTTTAAAAAAAAAAAAATCAGAAGATAGGATTGTGTCAGGGTTACTGGTATGTATAGAAAAGGTAATTATTTTGTAAATGGATTAGCAAATTGCATGTGTTTTTTCTTTCTCTTTAGATTTCTTCCTTGATATAGTTGATTTGGTTTGAAGGGAAGATGGAGAAAATCTGTCTAGACTTAGACATATTCGTTTGTAATCTATTTAGTTTTTTTTTTAATAAATTACGGGAGTCTACTCCTGTAGTCCTGTTGTTCTTTTTTTTTTTTTCTTTTTTTGGGCAAATGAGTCTACTCCTGTTTTTTTCACAAAAAAAAAAAAGAAAGAACCTTTTTAATAAACTGAGCGATATCTCTATGTGTGCTGTACGAATATGATAAGACAATAGTGTCCTCCATGACTTCCTATAACATAACTAGACCTAGTCTCTCAACTAGTCAAATGTCAAATCTGACCGAGTTAATGTTAATGACAAAAAGACACATGCAAAGTGATAAACTGATAATATTCATATTCATCTTTTTAAAACCTCTTTCACAAAGTGATAATAATTAAGTTAACAAAAAATAATAATAATTGAAATGATAAATTCATCTTTCTACAGAATAATAACTTTTTTCCGACTCGTCGGGTTGGGGAATATAAAATAAAATAATCGGGAGACCTAAAACGGTGTAGTTTAACTACGTGAGGGGATATAAATAGAGACACCAAATAGAAAATATAGTTCACCTTCACTTGCTCTCTTTTCTCCGAAGAATCTGGTTCGTTTCAATTCAATTTTATGCCCTTCTTTATTTTTCTCTTTTTGTAACCTCGAATATATCTTCACCATCGTTACTTTTTTTTTTTGCTTAACTTGTCCGCAGTTTTTCTGAATAATTGTTAACGATTTTTCTTTTTGTGCTGATTTTGACGAAGGCAGAGGCAAACATGGTGGGTGGTGGTGGTTCTCTCGAGGATATCAAGAACGAGAATGTTGATCTGGTACGAAAGTTCTTCATTATGACTCTATAAAACTATTGTGTTTTAGTTCCGAACGTTTGTTTAAGTTGTTTGGTGAATCTTCCAAAAACATAATATTATCAACAAAATGTCGCTTGAGTTTGATTATGTTTTTGCTTAAACGCTTGTGCTATTCGTATACGTCGATTCGATCGTGTTTTGTTTTTCTTTTCATTTAAAGTTCAGCTCTAGATTTTTCGTTTTGATCAATGAGAAGAAATTTTCTTTTATGAACAAGTACTTACTACAGATTTTCTAGTGTGTTTTTCACCTTTTTTCTTTATTTCATCTCTTCTATATTTTTGCAATATTAGTCTCTACAGAAATCGCAGAATCACGGGAATTTAGTTAACTAATATGTTAAGTAGTTACCGGATAAAGCAGTAGTATTATCAAGTAGTACTCGTTTCTTTGGGTTAACCTAATTTGAGATTTCTTTCTTAGATAAGTTTTAGTCAATTTGTTTTTTTTTTTTGGTAAGGAGTTTTAGTCAATTTGTTGTTGTTCATTAATACGTTTTGGAATTTTTCATACTCATGGGAAATCGCATTGTCATCAATTGTTTTAATCACCTCCCTAGATGAACCCAAATTTTGACCAAAAAAAAGAAGAAGATGAACCTAAATTCCAATATTCCCTTATTTTCTGGGCTCGGTTAATGATCCGATGTAATATTGACAGATCTGCCCCTATCATTATCTTCGGTTACTATGAACTTTAAATACACAACAGAGCTTTTTTTTACAGAGATATTTACACCTATAAAAATTAAATTTATCTTTTTAGTTCTTTAAAAAAACATAACTAAAATTTTTAAATTTACTAAATTATTTTATTGTTGTTAGATATTTTTTTATTTCTTTAATCAGTTATTTCTTTTTGATCATATATACATTTGTATGTAGTTTGTTTTGTTCTGATGTCGTGTGACCGTTAGGATAGACATTAGCTAGCGTATTTATATACTATTAAAACATAATTATTATTTAAACATAACTTTTTTCTTACGTGTTATTTACTAAATATTAGTCATTAGAATACAACTTAATATCCCACGAAGGATATTTTGGGTGCATTATATACATACATGAGTTATTTAACTATATCTATTAAACCAAAACATATAATATCTAGCTACTTTTTTTAATCTTAATTAGTTTTCTAAATGATATCTGCGTTGATTGAATTAAACCAAAATTTTTGTTCTGTCTAATTCATAAATGATTAAACAATTATCAAATCTAATTTATTAACTTAAAATCATCAACAATTATTAGATCGCTGGTTGATATAGATTTTGTTAGATTTTTCAAATTTTATCAGGTTTATAAAATAGCAAATTTTAGCATTGGATGCAAGGATAATTGACCAGGTCACAAGATTTATCTATTCAACTATGGATCTGACTAAATATAAATTTAACAAAATTTGTATGGTGTTATATTATATTAGTATAATAATGTTTATAAAAATTTAGTTTCATGAATTCATTTTTTTAGAAAATAATTGACCCCCTACAACGCCCGGGTTAGAATCAACATAGATAAGATTGTTTCCATTGGACTTGAATAAGAGTTTGATATTTGTTTGTTATGTGCATATTAATAGTTTACAAGAAGTTATGACAGAATTGAATCATGTCTAGCTCGTGTTAATATCTATTGCAGGAGAAAATCCCAATTGAAGAAGTGTTCCAGCAGTTGAAATGCAGTAGAGATGGATTATCTGGAGCCGAAGGACAAACCAGACTCCAGCTCTTTGGTCCCAACAAACTCGAGGAGAAGAAGGTAAACTAAACTTGTATATGTGGCTTTTGGCTCAACAATTAAACTCGTAAATGGACTATATAAGTGAAGTGACTAATTAATTATTTCTCCTTATTTGAAATTAAAACAAAAAACAAAACCAAAAAACAGGAAAGCAAGCTACTTAAGTTCTTGGGTTTTATGTGGAACCCTCTCTCGTGGGTCATGGAAGCAGCTGCAATCATGGCTATTGCGTTGGCTAATGGCGATGGAAGGCCACCGGACTGGCAAGATTTCGTCGGTATTGTTTGTCTTTTGGTTATTAACTCAACAATCAGCTTTTTGGAAGAAAACAATGCCGGAAATGCTGCTGCTGCCCTCATGGCTGGTCTTGCTCCCAAAACAAAGGTTCCCTTTCAAACTCACGTTTGATCTCTTTGTTCAACTATGTTGTTTGTTTTGCTTTAACAAATACTTGTTTTTCTTATGCAGGTTCTAAGAGATGGCAAATGGAGTGAGCAAGACGCTGCTATTCTTGTTCCTGGAGATATCGTGAGCATCAAGCTTGGTGACATCATTCCTGCTGATGCACGTCTTCTCGAAGGCGATGCTTTAAAAGTTGATCAATCTGCTTTAACTGGTGAATCCCTTCCTGCTACAAAAGGTCCAGGAGAAGAAGTTTTCTCAGGTTCTACTTGCAAGCAAGGTGAGATTGAAGCGGTTGTGATCGCCACTGGAGTCCACACTTTCTTCGGCAAAGCTGCTCATCTTGTCGACAACACAAACCAAGTGGGACATTTTCAGAAAGTTCTTACCTCAATTGGAAACTTCTGCATCATTTCCATCGCGGTCGGTATTGCCATTGAGCTCGTAGTTATGTACCCCATCCAGCGCAGAAAGTACAGAGACGGGATCGATAACCTCCTGGTGCTTTTGATTGGTGGGATCCCCATTGCAATGCCTACTGTTTTGTCTGTGACAATGGCTATTGGTTCCCACAAGCTTTCTGAACAAGGAGCTATCACGAAACGAATGACTGCCATTGAAGAGATGGCCGGTATGGATGTTCTGTGTAGCGACAAAACCGGGACGCTGACTCTCAACAAACTTAGTGTTGACAAGAATCTGATTGAGGTTTGTGCTAGAGGCGTTGAGCAAGAAGAAGTCTTGCTTTTAGCTGCTAGAGCTTCAAGAACAGAGAATCAAGATGCGATTGATGCTGCAATGGTTGGAATGCTTGCTGATCCAAAAGAGGTATGTAAACTGTTTTCCTCTGTTTTTCTTCTTTCTCGAAGAACTTTCTCATTTTTTGTTTGTTCTGTTTCAGGCAAGAGCTGGTATTAGAGAGGTTCACTTCTTCCCATTCAATCCAGTTGATAAGAGAACCGCACTAACTTACATCGATAGCAACGGAAACTGGCACCGAGTAAGCAAAGGAGCTCCAGAGCAGGTACATTAAACTGATGTTGGTTTACTTCCAAATCAAGTAATGTTTTTTCTCTTCAATGGTTAAACCCTAAAACCGATTATTTTAATGATATTTCAGATTCTTGACCTGTGCAACGCAAGAGCTGATCTGAGGAAGAGAGTCCACTCAGCAATCGATAAGTACGCTGAGCGTGGACTGAGGTCATTAGCTGTTGCAAGACAGACTGTTCCTGAGAAAACGAAAGAGAGCTCTGGTGGTCCATGGGAATTCGTTGGTGTGTTGCCTTTGTTTGATCCTCCAAGACATGATAGTGCAGATACCATTAGAAGAGCATTAGACCTCGGTGTTAACGTCAAGATGATTACAGGTTTATATCCATCAATATATACTTTTATGTTTGACTTTAGTCTTTGATTTGTTCCTAATGCTGTTTTGGTTTTATAGGTGATCAACTTGCTATTGCCAAAGAAACTGGACGTAGGCTCGGAATGGGATCAAACATGTATCCATCAGCTTCTCTACTTGGTAATGACAAAGACGAAAACCTAGCTGCGATTCCTGTTGAACAGCTGATTGAGACAGCTGATGGCTTTGCTGGTGTCTTCCCAGGTTGGTTAAGAAGAGTTTTATTTTTTTTGTTTTTCTTGTTTCTTAAGCTTGCTCTCTCTCTTACATGGCCCATTTTTGTTTGTTTATGTTTCCTTTGAACCCGGCAGAGCACAAATACGAGATTGTGAAGAAGTTGCAAGAGTTGAAGCACATTTGTGGAATGACTGGTGATGGAGTGAATGATGCTCCTGCTTTGAAGAGAGCCGATATTGGTATCGCTGTTGCTGATGCTACAGACGCAGCACGAGGTGCTTCTGATATTGTTCTCACCGAGCCTGGACTCAGTGTCATCATCAGCGCGGTTTTAACCAGTCGAGCCATTTTCCAACGAATGAAGAACTACACAGTGAGTGTGCTGCTTCTCTCTAGCTATAGCTTTTTTTTTCATTGTACCTTTTCTTCTCACCAATCTCACTTGTTTCTTCATGTTGATTTCTAACAGATTTATGCAGTCTCAATCACCATCCGTATAGTGGTAAGTAATCAAACTTGCATGTATTATTGAATATCCTCAAGTGTTCTCTCTGTTTATGATCTCTCCTTTGTGCCTTTTTACAGTTTGGGTTCATGCTCATCGCTTTAATATGGAAGTTCGACTTTTCGCCATTCATGGTTTTGATCATTGCTATCTTAAACGATGGTGAGTTTTTTCTGTTTTTTTCCTCTCATTGCTTTAAAAGAGAACATGACTAACATTGCTTTATTACTCAATAGGAACAATCATGACTATCTCAAAGGACAAAGTCGTGCCTTCTCCTACACCAGATAGCTGGAAGTTGAAAGAAATCTTCGCAACCGGCATTGTCCTTGGAGGCTACATGGCTTTAGTGACTGTCGTTTTCTTCTGGGCTGCTTACAGAACCGACTTCTTCCCGGTATGTATAAACAGTCTCTCTCGCTCTTTTCATAATCAATTTCCCCATCCATAACACAAAACGCATAACTGTCTTTTCTTTCTTTTCCTTAGAGAACATTCCACGTGAGAGACTTGAGAGGAAGTGAACATGAAATGATGTCTGCTTTGTACTTACAAGTCAGTATTGTGAGCCAAGCTCTTATCTTCGTCACTCGATCTAGAGGATGGTCTTTTGTAGAACGACCTGGATGGCTCTTGTTTATTGCCTTTTGGATAGCACAACTGGTAAGCACAAAACATGCTTCTCTTCAGTGAGTAATAAGCTTGTCTTGAGTGATTCATAAACTTGATTTTGCTTTTAGATTGCCACGAGTATTGCGGTTTTTCCAAATTGGGAATTTGCGAGAATCAAAGGAATAGGGCTGGGTTGGGCTGGAGTTATCTGGCTTTACAGTATTGTCTTTTACATTCCATTAGACATACTGAAGTTCGTAATTCGTTACATACTATCCGGTTCCGCATGGAACAACCTCATTGACAACAAGGTACGTAGGTTTTCGTTTCTTTATTACTTGTGTACTACGTCTTTCTTCTTCTGATACGTGTTCTTAAGACCAGCTTAATCTCTCGTCTATTTTTGTCTGAATTGCAAACAAAAACAACAGACGGCGTTTACGACTAAGCAAAACTATGGGATAGAGGCGAGAGAGGCACAGTGGGCTCGCGACCAGAGGACTTTACACGGTCTTCAGAATCAAGAAACGGCTAATCCTTTCCCGGAGAAAGGTGGTTACAGAGAACTGTCTGAGATTGCAGAGCAAGCCAAGAGACGAGCAGAGATCGCAAGGTAATAATAATATTCCTAAAAATTTCTAACCACCATTCTTCTTCTTTTTGGTTCAAAGGATAGTTTGTTATATATGAAGTTTTTTGTGACTCGAGTTAACGTTAGGGTTTTATGTGTTGTTATTATTGCTTGAAGGCTTAGGGAGCTTCATACGCTTAAAGGACACGTAGAGTCAGTGGTGAAGCTGAAGGGACTTGACATTGAGACGGCTGGTCACTACACCGTTTAATAAAAGATGGACTAATCAGTTTTAACCAGAAGATGATCAAGGAAGAAGAAGAAGATCGTTTGTGTAACATATGATAATGATGATGACATTTATAAGAGAAGAGGGAATAATGTTTTTATTGTTTTTAGTTTATGTTTGTGTTGAATTCCTCTAAACTCCGGGAGTTTCTTTTTCTTCTTCCTTGATTTTTAGACTTAACTAGATTTTTATCTTTTTTCAATTTATGTTTTAAAAAAAAAATTATTGAAATATTTTATATGCATAATAATAAAATTATATATATATAATCATATTTATATCGATAAAT
>KE155045.1:10695-59089 GCA_000411075.1 Sisymbrium irio | reverse complement strand
TATTAATATATTATATAGTTAATTATAAAAATGATATTCTTTTAAATTACAAAATTTTCATAATATAATATTATATTGATTTTTTCGTTTTGATAAAATTTTATAGAATATTTTTTTATTTTATATTTAAAATTAGAAGATTTCCTAATCTCATATTAAGTTATTTTTTGTTTAATAGAAATTTATAGACAATTTCTTTTTGTTATGTATTTTGATATGATTAATACCATTAAAAAATAGAAAATTTTTTAAATTTTAGTGATGATGTGGAAAAATAATATTGGTGGCTAAAATTTTTCTAATCCTATGTGGATACTCTTAATGGCATTTAGCCTCAACTTTTATATTTTAATATATTATACAATTGTGTTATTTAGTTTGCTCTGTTTTGGAGACAAAATATAAAGATAATATTATAATATACATGTAGGTTTATACAATTTTGTTTATCTTTACATATAAACATAATATATGAATATAACAAATTGTAAATTTCACTGCCCTGCAAATTGCTCAAATTTGTGGTTTTTCGTTGTCCTTATTTGTCTACTTTTTTAAAAGTGATTTATTCTGAATTTCAAACAAATGCCAAATAAGAGGAAAAAAATCCTTGAGAAAAAGTGGAAGAAAAGCGATAAAAGTAAAGGAATATAATTATACTCCGATTATTCTTGGTCCAAGATCATACTGGGATCCGGTTTGATGAGTACCGGTTCATTTATTTCTTCAGACACATAACCGGATATCATAATCCGTGGATACAATAGTGTTCTTGACTAGACCACCCACGTGGCAATCGCTTTATCACAAAGCCAAAAGCTAGAAAAGTAACCGAGAAGACGTGAAAGATCTTTCAGAACACAGGAAAGAAGCTTTTAGAACAAAACATTACAGAGAGACAACAAAAATGTACTTCGCAGCTATTGCTTCTTCAAGACAAAGCTTTTTATCAGACTCTTTCAGTTTCCGACACAGTTTCAAACCCAGACACAATATTAAACTCACTCGTCCGAACTCAATCTGTTGCAAATCTCCACTCCACGACGACGAAACTGATTCTTCCACGTAAATATTCTTTTTAAAAAGATTTCATTCGTCCTAATTTTTTTTTTAAAATTTTTTTCTTATTCAATCAAACTCTTTTTGTTATTTATTTATTAAGGAAAAATGAGAATCAGCTGGCAAAATTTGCAATCGCGACGTTAGCTGTTAGCGTTTTGGCTTTGGGATCCGTTGGAGATGCGTCTGCGGCTAAGAGCGGTGGAAGAGTCGGCGGCCAAGCGTTTCGGTCTTCAGCTCCTCGGCCTCCTCCTAGAATTAACAACCGATCGAGGTAATTACATAGTTCTTTTCTCTACTTGGAGCTCTTATGGATTTTAATCATTTACGGTTCTTGAAATTTCGAAGTATATGATGCCTTGAATGAAGCTGAATTATCCTTGATTTTATATTTGCTTACATAATCTTAGGCATCATTATAAACTTGTTATTGGCAAGAAAAAAGAAGCATAAATGTTTGATTTCTCCAAATAGAAGAGGCTTCATGTATGGGCCTTCAGCGGCCTCATATTACCATTATATAGCCCATTAGTACGAAACTTGTAGGCCCTTCACATAGTTTTTAACAGTTCGGATACAAAACACCCAACGAAACTTGGTCGTGTAGTTTTTCCAAATAGACTCAACACATCATTGACCTTTATTAATGAAATTTATTTGTTAATTATCAACAAAAATGTTATAGATTTTAGAAAATGATTGTCTTGTGAATTTTTTTTGTTTTAAATGTAAATGCAAACAGCCGAACACAAAAGTTGGCGTTAGGAGGATAAAGACTACTTTATATCCTTAACGCAGTTTTCTTATTACAGGACCAACATCTACGTGAATCCTCCGGTCGCACCACCTTTGATCGGTGGCTATGGATATGGCTACGGCGGTTACGGATGGTCACCGTTTTCCTTTTTTGCCCCTGGTCCTGCGGTGGCAGTTGGTGGTGGTGGCTTCGACCTCCTCGTTCTCTTCATGTTTTTTGGAGCCGCTTCAGCCGTGGCTAGAAACTTTTTCCGATCAAGAAATGAAGACGACGACGAAGATGACTATTAGGGTCGGGAAAGAATATAAATAAAGAGGCATGTGTATATGTGTTATTATAACATAGTCAAGTATACCATTTTGTGTCAAATATGGAAGAAGACGGTTTTTGAACTTTGAGACTAGTAACTACGACCAATCTAAAAATTTATACAGCCAAATTGATACCTCAAAGTTTCATATTTAACCTATCCTTCTCTTTTTTTGGGTTCATACTTTATATTGTGAGTTCGCGAGGAAAAAAAAGAAAATTTTATATTGTAAGTTCTATCCTTTCTCGATCATCTCCCTGTTGACCACTGAAGGCAAGTAAAATAACTAAAGTAAACAAATATATAGAAAACAAATTATACTTCATGGTTTATTTTGTCAATGGTTTTTAGTTGTTACCTAAGAAAAATAATAGATTATAACATCTAACACTAAAATCAGTAAATCTGGTAAATGATAATAGTAACAGATCAGATACAAAAGAAAAAAAATTAAGAAGAAGACGAAGAAGGAAAAAGAAAGAGTCAGTGAATTAACAAAAATCATGAAGTTCGGTTAATACTAAGTCCTTGAAAGAGCCAATGAGGTCTCTTCTTCTCTCGGTCCAATGACGTCGTACTTGAGCTGCTCATAGGCGTGTTTGGTCCGCTACTTTCTTGGTTATTACTACTATTATTGTTGTTGTTATTATTGCTCTGATTATTACAATTCTCTGATGATGATCTGAATGACGTCGTCGACGAGTAGTCCATGTCCTTGTTCGTAGATGAAGAAGACATTCCAATGCTCAATGTCAATTCTAGTTCGCTCTCTTCAATATGATCCGTCGTTGTGTTCGTGGTTCTAACCACATGTTCGAGGTCTATGCCTGACCAGCTTCCGGTTCTCTCTCTTGGACCGGTTTGGTCTTGGTTGTTAATAGTACAATATTGGCTTCTATGTTTGAGTTGGTCCATCATCTTTTTCTGTATATTATATACTCTATGCAGCTCTCGTACCTGCGATAATCACTTTGTTATGTATATATATGCGGTAATTATCTCAACAGTTTAAAGGTGCGTTATGCTTGATGTCGATAAACCAAGTTGGTCCAATTAACCTAATCCAAACTAAGGGGGAAAATTGAATGAAAAGTAAACCGGAACCCAATTCGTTAAAATATTGTTAATAATTATAATCTTAGTTGGACCTAAAAAGGAAAAGAAAAGACAAATATAAATCTAAGTTAAGTATATATAAATGATATAGATATATTGAACCCAATATATTCATGTAAACTATGGTAAACAAAGAAAAAGTAAATCGCTTCTTAATGTTGATACTAGAGGTTATCCATTTGTATCCAAAGGGCCAAAGCTGATTTAAACAGAAAAGGGAAATTATACTCAAAAGCAAAACATAAATGTTAATCTTCCAAATTAGATCAGTAAACAGAAATCGAGTTTGACTTAATTATCCACACTAGATTTACCTTTTTACTTTGGTTACTTAAAAAAGAAAAAAAAAACGAAAGGTCTAAAGACTCTAAACCAAAACTGAACAAGAAACCAGATTAAATAACCAAATCTATATGTATGCAATATATGCATGTGTAAGTATAACGCACCTGTTGCTTGAAAGTATCTTCTTGGGCTTGCATTGTATGTCTGATGGATTCAGCATTTTGCTTTTCAAGAAACTTATCCATTGGCCTAATAACAAAAACTCCTTCTTCTTCCTCTTCTTTGTCGTCTGTCAATGTCTCCTTTGAAGATTTTCGTTGACCATTAAGACCAAATATGATGAATCCACTACGATCAAGACTCTTTAAGCCAAATGAGTTCGTCGTAATTCGCTCAATGATCTTTGTTCCCATGCCTGAAACGTTGAGCCAGACACTTCATAGCCATTTAGTGATTGATAAAACACACAAAAAAATAACAAAAGAACCCTAATTTCACTTAAGTTGTGTGTATGTGTTTGTGTGTGTATGTGTGTGTGTATGTATACATGTGATCATGATGTTGATGGAGTAATCGTCAGAAGCCACTAGTTCTTGAAGTGAAGGGTTTATAGACAAAAGAAGGTTGACTAGTGGGACACACTTTTGAATTTGATTATATTCTCTCTCATGATCTTTTGTCTCAAAGCCAAGTATTTTTATATAAGCCAAATCAAAATGTCTTTCTGATAACCACCAAATCCATGGATACAGCAAGTTAGACCACAAATATTGGGGTTATCATTAAAAACCCCAAAAATTGTTAACAATCATAGAAGTAAAAGATTTACTAATTTTCAACTGAAAATGACTAAGCCAATTTTCTTACTAAAGAAAAGAGCATGCTAATTACTTTTTGTTTGCTTATTCCAATTTCAGTTTGTTTGTTTGTAACTTTCTAGTCATTTCAAAGAAATACCAGTGATCTAAATCATACGTTTAAAATATAATATAATAACATTAAACAGATTATAACAATTATTAACCGATCTAAATACTTCGCTAGTCAGTATCCAAGTAGTGCCTTCATGGCAACATATATTAGACACGTACTATTTGTCCCACCAATAAGATAACATTACAAAACATTATTTTTCATGAATAATTGATTTAAATTATATGTTTATTGAGTACTATATATATCCATGAAAAAAAAATCATTGGTATGAAAAAGTATGAAAAATATATAAGATATTTTAATCTTATGTATTAAACGAAAAGAAAATTGGTGAAATAATTGATGCGAAATAGTACCATAACTTCATTCTCACTACTAAAGTTTAAAATAGAATGATTCGAGTCGTCAAATTGCAATAAATACAAAATATGTGGTGAAGGTTTGGCAAAGGACGACGGAAAAAAAGACAGCATGCAAGTTGTTGATTATTTTTCCTTTTCTTCTGGATAAGCATGACTTTGTATATGAGATTTTGAGAATGATTAAGATAAAATAGATATGGGAAAACACAATAAACACATTTTACCACACAAAAAAGAACAACAATAAACACTAGTCGAGCAGTCAATATAAAATCAATACATAAAATGTTTACTATCTAGTGTAACTTGATGAGCATACGAATATACCCTATGTTTCTATTCAAATTAATAATACTAATGTTAAAATAATCAAATACAAAATATATAGTTGATAACTTGATATAATTCGGTCACATCGTTCATAATGTTCTTGCATTCATGCGAAAAGGACTGTATCACCTAAGTTTCCACTTATACTTGTTTCCTTCAATGTTTTAAAAAGCTGTCTATACACAAATCATATCAATAAATTATCTACGACTCATGTACTTAGTCTACATGTACTTACAGCTATCTATACACACGCGCGCACGGACTTTAAAGACATGAGAAGATCATGTCTATCGATCTATTTTTGTATAGAACCAAATTAGATACCCAATAGGATAAGACAAGGACGACAATTTGGTTAAAAGATAACGTTTATTTTGTATACGTTAATTTGTTTGTGATATTTATGTATATTTTATAAACAAAATATCTGTTTCGCTATCAGAATTTGATTTTTCACTTTACTCTTCACGGAGGTCTTGAAATCTAAACCAACCAAATAGCCAAATTTGTGCCTTTTTGCCTTACAAACAAACACACATACAGACATACACACATATACACGTTTTCTGGTATACATAATGATCTGTTCCATTATATAAACACACACATATACATGTGATTCTGTAAATATCAACCCTTTTTATAAATAGTTCATCAACTTCATCAATCCGTAAAAATACCCACCGAAATGAATATATATATATATATATTCATATATGTGTGTGTGTGTATGTGTGGAATTATATAAATTTTACCTGAAAAGAAGAGTGGCCAAGCTGTGATTCTCTCCAAAGAAGGTCATTGATCATGTTCTAAGGCCCTAGGCTCATGCCACAAAACTCACTTAGAGAATCCCTTCAAGACGCACTACGTACTTACCTTATACTATAAGTTACTTTATCAATATGCTCCAAAGCATGACTTCAAAATAATCCAAAATCTGAAAGATCACTTTAGGATTTTGTCAACAATCAATATAGGAGTAAAGCGTGGAAGGAGAGAGAGAGGGAGAGAGAGTGGACGAGGGGGCGAGAGAGAAGGGGGATAATGGGAGTTCACAGCTAAGGAAATGGTTAAAAGAAATAAGGATTAATAAGCAAATAATATATAGTGATGGAAGGTAAATAGTTTTAAAAGGCTAATTTTGACAGGCTGTGATATTTGTGAAGGAAGGAGGCAAGGAAAAAGCTGATAGTTTTCATTTGCTAAGCTTTTATGTCCATCTAGTTCTTCACTCTCTGATAGATAGACAAAACAATATCTTGTATATAAATATTGTGGATTTATTAGTATACATTATTTTAATCTGACAATCCTTTATTCTCTGATGAGAAGATGATCTTTTTCATTAGCTTAAATGCGACTATAAAAGTAGTGAAAGAAAAGAATTCATATTGTAGTTTTAACTTTTTAACTCAAAAGATGGATACATGTCCAATAATTTACATATACTAGGCATTATAGATAATATAGAATCCTAACAAGTCTTATGAAATGACTTAGTTTGTATATTATGTGTTCTAATTTTTCGTGTAAGCTGGGGTATGAAATAACTGGATGTGTTAATATAATATAAAACTGAGAAGATCAAGAGGATTTGGACAAATGATGAAGAAAAAAATGATTATTTTGGCCAATATATTCCAGACAAGGCCTCACTGGACATGATCAAGATATGCATGTAACCATATAACACTAAATAAATAGAATATTATAATAACAACTAATTGAAGACAAAGCTTCTAGCTTTTTATTTGTAACAAAATAATGTCGTTTGTTTTTTGTATTATTTTTAGAAATTCAAACGATTCCCCTTTCTGTATATTCTTTTATCAATATAAATAAAAACGTATATATTCTTCACCATCATCATCCGTACTGGGTAGTATCCAACCATACCCAAAATCCCATGATTATCTTTTTTATCTGACACCAAGTTTAACTAGATAGATCCTCTTATAGTATATCACTTGTAAGCATTTTCATAAATGGAATATTAACTTTCCAGTTTCTTTTTCATTTTTTCCTGTCTTGAGTTATTTCAACTTGCATACATATGAATACTTTCTTGTATACATTTAATGGAGATAAAATTATATTGTTGATGTTTTAATAAACCTACATTCATATAACTCTGTCAGACCATCACTCTAGTAATTAAATGCATTTTATGCTGACCACACCTAACATCTGGATGAAGTTCGTAAGGAAAATGCATAAACTTTAACTTTTGTTGATAATATTATTGAATTTTATTTTGATGATTCAATGTAAATTTCTGAATCTATTAAAAGGTCTAATCTCTAAGGAGAGAATGATTTATGGATAAGTCATTTTCAGTTTTTAAATAGGCTGTAAGTAAAGGGTGTATAACCATATACCAATAAAAAAACAAAAAGCATAATTGTACATTTAGAGAAAATCGATCCCTAATCTAAATCAATATGATCAGAAGAGAACCAGAAGAGAACCACTCTTCTACCACATCCTGATTAAACATTATATCTTTGATGTATTTTGAAATTTGACTTGGTGAGATAACACCCAATATTGGGTGATGATAATTTTGATAAACTTCTATAGAAACATGTTACAATACCTAATTATTTATTGGTATATTGGAGATGAATTAAAAGAATATAGACCGATGGATAACCGATTAAAAGAAAATACTGATATAATTTGATGATAGATTAAATGACTGTAAACTTACGTAAAATGATCATGGCCATTGACAAAGGAGGGGCCATAAAAAAACACTAGAAATAAAATTTAATTTATAAGATTCCAAATTTAACAATCCCTCAAATAAAAGATTTTTGTTAGCAGCACATGATTTTAGTGGCATTTAAAGTTTCATTATAATTAAAAGATATATTTTTATAGTTTTAATCTGGCTTGTCTTCTACTTGTTTCGTTTTCTCCTCTCAAAGAAATCTCGTGCTAACATGGGGTTTCGATTACGCACCGACTTATCGTAACTATAGTTGAATTAATATACTTAAATATAATGGTATTACTATTTATTTTTGCTAAACTTGTAATTACTTAGATATCTATATTAGTTTGAGACTTTGAGTTATCAATAATGTCATTATATTGTTATACACTTTATATAAAGTATAAACCAGGGGAGGGTGACTATACATAAAAAAAATATTTTTGATTAATCTATTTATAAAAATGAAAAATAAATTAGAAATTCATCATAAACTAAAAAGGATTTTGCAACAGAAAATATTCTGTAAACAAGTTTAATTTTGTCTGAACTTCATCAATTTTTAAGCCATCTAAAATATGTATCCCTATACGTTGTCTAGTGATTCTGATTAATAACAATCGGATAAGTTAACTATATAATATTTTATATAGGAGTTCCTAGATCTAGCCAATCTTTCAAGTTTCAACTAATTGCCGGTACATTAAGAAACACATCTCATCGTGTTTTGCTATTACCAGCCTTGAATCCAGATCCCAAACTGATTACTGTATCTTAAAATTATAAAACTCAACAATTTTAAAAACTATATTGATATGCGGTTGATATTTAATTCCAGGATGCTGTAATTAAAAAAATCAAATGATTCCTTCCGCGGATGCATGCGTATGTTATTAAATTTATAATTTTAATAAACAATGTAATGTGATTATTGTAGGGGAAAAGATCTGGCTGGATTAGGCGGAGCCATGTGAGACGAGAAGCAAGGAGGAAACTCATTTAAAGTAATTTAAAACAATTAATTATATTGTACTCTAAACAAAGCCAAACATGATATCAAGTACTCCTACAATCCTTAATACTAGTAATTAGAGACACGATAAATGTTTTTATTGGCTTAAATTAAATCAGCTTTGTTTAGAGTTCCAAAGTTTGAATCTGCAGGTCAACATCTAAATTTCGAATAGTGCATCTCATGAATTATTGTCTGTTTATTCTGTTTGTATATAGGCGGATACTTACAATGTTTTTGTAAGTGAATATTTAATGTATGTTAATCTTTTCTTACCTCTTTTCTTGTTTGTGTTTTTGTTTGTAAAACAACTCCTTTTAGCTTTACCTAACCCGACTGAGTTCTACGACGTGAAACTAATGAAAAAATAAACTACAGATGAGCAAAGTTATACTTTCCGCAGCATATTAATTACGTAATACTATTATAAGAACAAACGAATAAGAGTTTTATTAAAAAAACAAAACAACCGAATAAGAATGGACATGGGTGATAGATATGAATATCACTTTTTCATCGTAAGATAAACAACATGTTTTATTGTTGTTATACCTAAACAGTCAACTATTTTTACTAAAACCCTAGTTCCTTTTTTATATTCTTACTAATGAACCCGATTAGTTAGTTTCATTTTTCAGAATCTGGTCCATAAAATAAAACTAATCCCCAAATAAACATGGTGAAAACAAGGGGGTGATTTGGTCATTATGATTTGATGTGAATAATGTGAAAGAAGAAAAATAATAAGGGGACTTAAAGTGAAGTGACGGCATGTGGAAGCAAAGAGAGAGTTAATAGATTTGTGATTAATAATTTTAATAATAAAAAGAGTTAGCACGCGTTGTAGCCTTTCTTACATACACTGTGGGTCCTTCTCCTACCCCACTATAGTGACTATACACACATCCAATTTTTTTATTTTCATTCTTTAGCAACAAACTTCGTATTTTTTTTTATTTTTGTAAAACTTTCCCGTAAAAGAAAAAAATAGTCAGTCTTAGTTGCATTGCTCAGTGAAATTTATAAAATATATATTTTTCATTTTATTAACCAGTTATTTTTTTTAACTTCACTTATTAACGTATATATAAAGATTACAATCGATACATTGAGTGAGTTATGAGCATTAGTCTTAACTCAAAGGAAAAGAAAAAGGGATTGTATAGTAACGAAAATCAACTAATAAACCGTGGTGATATCAATATTTATAAGATCCGACCAAAGATCAGTGTAAAGAAAGAAGATCGGACCGAAAGTTGTCATATTCACTGAAGTCAGAAAAAAGCTAAACATTTTCAGGTAAATAATATAGTAAGGATAATAAATACTAAAAAAGTAACTAAAAAAGAGTATTTTACTGAAAAAATAAATAAATAACACATTTCAGATAATTACGACATCATTAAGGTTTTCTCAAGCGAATCGTGGGTTCCGAGACACACGTGTCAGATACCTGGACGATAAAAGTGGGCCTTTCTCATGTGGGTTATTTCTTCAAGTGCAGTTTCTCCACTTGTCACTCAACTCTTAGATTAGCTTTTATTCTTCACTTGACTAGATACTTCCTACTTTTGGAGATTATTACTACATTACTTATTCATAGTTCATCTGAATACGAAACTTGAAATAACAATTCACGAAAACTTAATATTAATTCATATTCGTTATATTATGGAGTGATCCTAAACAATTTTTTTATTTCCCAAAAGTAATATACTTCGGTGAAAGATACTGCTTCTTTTATGGTGATTCCACAATTATATAGTTTCCACAATTATAAATTTAGCTATCATTTAAATTAGATTATATATATTCAAGTCATAATATTAAACCTTGGACAAATTAAGTCGAGTTAGATATTATATTATATGACATATGGAGGACACAACGTTTACTACGGATATATTTGAATATTGTTTCTCTAATTTTATAAACATTAGTAATTAAAAATGGACCAACTAGGACAACCTCAGCTCCCACATACAATGAATCGGATTCAGAATATGACTTTGTAACCAATGAAAAGTATTAACGACAAAACACCATTTAATTATTATTTTCCTCAAAATAGTTTAATACAAAAGCTAGGGAATCTCTTGATGTTCGAGCCAGATGTAATCTTGTGTGGATCCAAAAAAATGCCTTGTTTGTTTTATATTTTGTATTCCGCGATATTTTATGGTTCTGAATTTTCGTTTTCACAGAGCAGTATCCTTGTTAGTTTTAAGTTTCCCCACGATGGTCTATAATCGTCCTTTTTTTTTTAATTTTGTACTTGTTGAGATCTCGAATACTTATCAATTATTAACGGCACTTCAATAATTGATGTCCATATCAAACCATCAACTTTTGTAACAATAAGATAAGATATGAATTAAACCTTTTTAGTGTTAGTTCGAAGTTAATGGTCATTTGATGTCATTTAGACAAAGTGAGTGGATGTATCAACTCAGGACAGAGACGTTAACTATAACTAACACACCATATCATTCTCGAACTGCTGAGACTTGCATAGGAACGTTTTGTCTTGTTCTTCAGCTCCGTGCTCTTTGCTGCTTCTATCCAACTCCTTCTCATCTTCTGTCTCTCCTCTTTCCTCCTAAAGGGTCTCATCGCAGTACTTTTTGAAGGATCGAGCATGATTGTCTCAGGTGGGACTTTATCAAGAAGCAAATGCACTTCCTTCTCCCGTCTCTGTTTCAATGTTTTCGAATGGATTAGCCACCTAATTAAGCATCGAAGTTGGGTTCTCCAGACCCTGGAATGAGAGTGCTACACCAATCCATCGAGTGACCAATCCCGAGAACATCCGCATATGGCCTATTGGATGTGAATTACTATTCTGTGTTTTTTTTTTGGTTCAATACAAGGTAACGGAGAGTTAAAGAGCAATCAATCAAGTCATGCATACATGCAATTGAATGACACAATCAACACCAAAAGAATCTTGAAACAAACGCCGTGATTTGTCAGTCAAGGTCCTAAACTCAGGGCATAAATTTCTAATCATAGACTTCACCGTTGTATCCCGAGCAAAATCCAGGTCAAATTTCTACAACAGATCGAGGAATAATATAACGAGGCCGAGGGAGGAGAGGCGCAGAGCAACAACTCTTAAACCCTTGCCCAGCTTTTTTGTATCTCGTCTTTACAAAAACTAGGTGTTAAAAGCGTATCAAATTACCTTCGGATCTGACCGGACAAAGGCTAGACACAAGTTCTGATTGGTCGGTGACTATATCATGAAATATAATTATGCGACATTTTAATGAGTGCAAGTCTCTTGTCTTGATCCGCAAATCGTGTGATTGTCTGTGGTTACAAAAGAGAACTATGAAGCAAGATATTTTGTTTATTCAATCTCAGTTTCTTTTCGTAGTATATAATCCGACGATCATCTTCACACCTTTCTTCACTACTTTCTTCATAGTACTGCACAAACCAAGTGTAATTTTGTCAACACTACGGTACAAAAAAAAATCAGGATAAGTGGATAACACAAAATAGAAATGTTTCTGTCGAAAAATGACAGTATTCAAAACAGAGGGAAAACTAGTATAAACGGAAAAATTCTATGTTTAAAACACACAAAAGTGGCCATATAGAAATTAAATAGTAAAGAAGAACAAAATGAAGTTACCTGCAATTAACTAAGATAAAGAGAGGAGAAAGAAGGATGATTTTTTGAAATGTGAAACATTCACTCGAGGACTTTCTTGGGGTCAAGCTGACCACTGGAGTAACTAGAAGGAACCGCAGAGAGTTCAAGTCTTCCTTTCCATTCTTCACCGGGTTTCAATGTGATCGGTCTTTCGATAGCCGCAGCTTCAACACAAAGCATATGCTTATAGTCTTCATCTCCCAAGTCAGATATCGTCTTGGATTTCTTATCCCAGGGATTCCACACCACTGAAACATGATTATCAAATGATTCCGTTCGGCTTTGTAATAGTATAAAAGCTTGATTCTGATAAAAAAACGGGGTCTTAGGTTTTACCAGCATCAGCAAGTCCGTCCTTGCGAATAACGAAGGTCCTCTTTTTCTCGTGGTCCAAAATAGCAATCTTTGTAGGAGTGCTAAGGTAAATCTTGTCAGTCTGTTTTTTAAACAAGTAACCAGTTTTTTAAAACGATGATATTTAGACATATACATAGAAATTTCAGAAAGAAGGGAGAGATTGGAATCGGAAACTTACCTCGGATTCAAACGTTATAGCATCGCCTTGCTCGGTAAAACGTTCTCTGTTCTTCAAGTTGTCTAGATAATCCAGCGTCTCCAATCCTTCAACTCGTACTTCACTGAACACAAGCAAACCGATGCATATCAGTATTTCTATTCAAAGCTTCCCGGAAAGATAGATGTAGGAGTTTAAGACGATATAAACTACATATTTTGGGAAAATGAAAACAAAACACAATGGAGAACGAGGCTTTCAAAAATGACCAGTAAAATGGCACTAAGTTGGCATGAAAAATATATGAATGCAATGAGATTACCTGATGTCCGAGACAGAGAAATAGGTGTGATAAGCAAATGTGAATGTAAATGGCTTTCCATCAGAGTTGGTGTTCCTGATACGAGATGTCAGTGTCAGTTCTCCATCAGATCCCAAGGCTACCCTCATCCGGAACTCAAAACTGAAATGGATACAACGAGATGAAAGTTAGTAATGCTCTTCTTTGTGAGAATTGATGAAGTTAAAAAAGGACCCAAGAATCTCTGTAGACATTTCTAGCTTAATACGAGCATACTATTCAAATAAAATATAAAGAGCGAGTTCTGAAGAATCTTACTTGTGAGGCCACATCTTCAGATCGTCTTCAGTTGGCCTCAGGATCAGATCAACGAAAGCATTAGAAGAAGAATTCGTTGGCAAAGGAGGTGGGCTAGCATCAACTTCCCAGATTCTGTTTCTAGCGAAGCCATGTGATTCGAGTGTACCAAAGTTACTGAACTGCAAGTACGAAAACTTAATTTCATAAACATATTGAATAGTAAAAGCAACAAACGAAGGAAGAAATATAAGAACACTTACTTGTGGAAAACATAGAGGAATCCCTCCACGGATTGGCTTTGGAGGCTTGAATATGGCCTGCACAATGCATAGCAAATGGTTTCAGATCTCTATTACTTGGAGCTCATACACTCACGAAAAGCATGCAAAACAAACTAGTCTAGTATGAGAAAATTGCTAGACTGCAAAATCAAATGCCCCTTATTTTTGTTCACAAGCTTCTTTAGGAAATTAAGCTAAACATGACTTCTTTAAAGCAAGGATCGGTTTATAAAAAAAAAAAAAAAATAGACAAAATTTCCCAAAGCTTTCATCAATCTCCTTGAGCCAATGCATTACAGAGAGACAAACAGCCAGAGAAACTAATTTTTTTTTGTTTTTTTAATGAACCAAATGTCCAATTTCGTCAACACGAAACTCAATCTTAAAATAATCGTTACGCAATTTAAAACATAGAAATAAGGTGGAAGATGGTATTAGAAGTGGAGTACCTTGGTACTGAGGTGAAGTAACTCCTCTCCGTTCTCATTCTTCCAAGAAGTCACATGACCACCATACAAGTATACCTGCATTTGCCAAAACAAAAAATGAAAGGAATCCTAATAACACATAACAGAACAAACTTGCAGAGTCACACTCTTCTTCATTTTATGATCAATCACTCCGAATCACTTCTCCTTCGTAAGATAAACTCAATCGCTCATGATCTATCTTAACCCTATAGGATTTCATAGATTACAGGTAAATAAAAACACAGATCTAGTTCTTCAGTTACCAACGCATACAGTTTCAATCACTTGAGCTAAAGGATCTAAGAGATTCACAATCGCAACCATACCACAAGAGAGCGATCTCGCACAAAACAAAAAGATCTAAAAAATTCTCAGATCAATCTCGGTGGCGTAAATACCTCGGCGGAGCGGTTGCGAGACTCGCGGATGACAACTTTGTCGAGGCCATTGATGCCTTTGGCGAGCTCAAAAGAAGGACGCTCAGTCGCCATGGATAGTACAGAAACTAAGAGAACGAGTGACAAGATCCAAATCCCCGTTTTTGCCGTCGTTTCTACTCTACTCCTTCTCCTTCTATCACTCATTCACACTCCCCTTTTTTATTTTCTTCACGCTAAAGGCAAACCATAAACTCTTTTTGTTTTTTGTTTTTTGCCGTTTTTGTTCGAATCGTATATCTTTATGGCTCTTTCAATATTTATTTTTTTATATTCCGTTTTTTATTTGGATTATAACATAAATCAAAGAAAATAAAAAGATGGATTAATGAAGAAGTTAATTTTTGATTTACACTGTTTCTTCAATAATGTAAAGCAACAGAAGAAAGTCAAGTCCAGGGGGAAAAATTAAATCCACAGCCACATAGATCAGTGAGATAATAGAATAAAAAAATACAAAAAATAAATCCTAAGTAATCATTTTCGAATGTTTGAAACATGTGTGTATAAAAAATATAGAGAATATACGAGAGTTTTTAAATTATATATTTAATTATTTGTAAGTAGCTCAAAATATGAAGATGAATGTATGATGCCCTCTTTGTATTTTCTTGAACTGCAAACGAAGAGGAAGAAAGATTAACCAAGATAAGACTATAGCATAACCGGACCTCCTGGTCTAATCATATCAGCAGGTTAATAGTTCGAGAAAAGGATCAAACTTACGGGTTTTGGGTTGAGATGAAGAAGAATAAGAAGACTGAGTTCTTGAGGGAAGAATGCTCAGAATAATTGAACAGCCATCTTAAGCTTGTTTTGTTTCCACTTTGGCAATTTGTAGAACTCATTCTTTGTCATTTCGAATTTCTCCTTGAACTCTGCTGTAGTCATGTATGCCTGGAAAGAGAAGCTGTCTTCATTAAACACAAATCCAACAAGCGAATCTTATAATATGTTTCAAGTGTTTTGAAGAATCTGACCTCTCTTCTAGTGAGGTCGATATCTGGAACAGGATCCTCTGAGTCGGTTTTGAGGCGTTCGTATGGGAAAGTAGGGAGGCTACTTTCATCTTCTGCTTCTTCCTCTTTTGAATCTTCGTGAATGCTGCTCATTGATTCATCTTCTGTCGGCTTTGGTTCCTCGGCTTCGTTTGTAGCTTCATGCATAAAAAAGACCAAAGAAGGGTAAGCTAAACATCTTCAATTTTTTTCACCAAATCGATAGTTTGAGGTGTTCAGAGGTGAAGTGTCTTTGGAGCAGACCTTCAGATGGGCTACTTGGTTCTTCTTGTGGAGTAGGCTTAGATTTCTCGAAAAGCGCTGTCCGGGCAGCAATAGCTGCGGATTTGGGGGCGAGCTTTGTGAGGTCTGGTGCAAGAGATTTCGGGTAAAGCTTCCGGACCATTGGGCTAACCATAGGTGGTGGAGTTGATTGGTTTCTTGTGTTTATGTTCTCAAAGTTTGCGGCAAGTGCGTTGAAAGCTGGAGACCGTCCCCTCACACGGGCTCTGTCTGGACTAAAAGTCATACTTCTAGACCGCGGCTGCGATTTGTCTGGAACGCTGGACCGACTGCTGTACGCGGGTACTCTCCTTTTAGGTTTCTGAGCAAAAAAAAGACACAACATCTAAGACAGAAATCCAGAGACTGATGCTTTGCACAAATGTAACCAAATAAGGTAAAGCATTTTACATCTAGAAGCGGCTTTCCTTTGTTTGTCAGAAGTGCAAGCTTTTTCTGGAAGGAGTTTCCATGCATCTGAAAGAAGTGGTGTTATCGCTTAATACGAGTTAGATTCCAGGGAGCGAATTTGGAGCAAGTGTAGAGAGAGAGAGAAGTCACTTACTGCAGATTTAGAAGAGTCCCAGGTGAAGAACCGAGTAAAAAATGGAGGTTCATTTCCTTCCGTTACAATGTATATCGGTGTTTCACTTGCTAGATTCTCTAGAAGGAAATCGTGCTTAAGGAATTTCTGTTGAGGCAGAAGATGAGGATCTATAAGAACAGTTTTGTAGTTTGGTACGTAAATATAGTTGAATGCATTAATCTGAAGTACCTCTCCAATGGCTAAAACTTGTGGTTTTTTCTTGGGGTCAACTTGTTGCCCGACCCAGACAAAGATTTCAGTGTGACAATCAAGAATGAAGATATCTTCAGTCATCAAATCATCTTGCGTGAAGTTGAAGATCTCTGTAACCTACATGGGGATAAAAAGAAACAAAGAAGAGCCTTGATAAGTACCCGAGAAATGGGATCATAATATAAAATGGCTTATGAAAACCAGACGTTACCTTTAGATTTTCTGGTAAGTTAGCAACATCCACAAGAATATCAGCGGAGAACAGAACCCACCAAAAAAATGCAAACGACAGTTTATATCAGTGCTTGGATTTAGAAAAAACAAAGTGAAAGGAAAGTTCGGGGAAAAGAAGTTGCAATATGGCTTACCGTTTGTGAATGTACAAGAGAAGAGATGAGGATCACTCTCTCCATCCCTTTTGATCTTTTGGCTCGGATATTCTGATTTTCCTCCTAATAATTCCCAAAATTGTTCAGACTCTGAACCTTCCTTTTGTGCCTTAGTGTGTTCATTTGGCTGTAAAGAAAAAAAAACAAAACCAGAGTTTAACCACATACGAGATCTGAAGAGGTAAGCTTCCAAAGGGAGAAACAAAGCTCAATATTACCTTGATCAGATCCAACAATCTCTCCATAAGTTCTTTATCATCCGAGGAAGTTAGATTGCCACACCAAGTGAACACAGTAGAATCACCATGTAATATATAACAGTGCGAAGAATTTAGCCCTGTGGAAACCTATTGGAACCAGATAACTATTGAATTACCTGTACTAACTGATGACAAAACAAAGGTGTTTGATTATGGTTTTCAGTATACGTACCGCTTCTATCTGTATGGCTTGCATGTTCTCGGGTCCAGAACCTTGAACCCGAAATAGGGCAACACCTTCTGCATCATAAGTAGTGTCAGGGACTTCGTTCTCTGCTAAGTACTTTTTGAAAGCATCACTTAGACCACCCTGACACAACGATACACAAATTTGTAGAGACTGTGATAAAAGATCACTTCAAAACTAACAATAGAAAATATGAAGAAGACACTTAGATATCACCTTAAATGTGATGAAGCTTTGCATGATCACGAAAAACTGAATCGGTTCTTTTCCCTCGTAAATGCGAGCCTGCACAGATACATACTAATAAATGCATCTCCTAAATATATAGTGGCCTTAGAATCTATAATGACAACAACGGGAAGAAGCACCTGAGCTGGCATAAACTTCATAGATTCAACCATCTTGCTTGCTATGGAAATAGCAGATGCTCTGTCTTCCTATATATATCATCACCAGTGAGCACACATAGAGGGCAAGTATCTCTATATATATGTGATGAAATTTACCTCAACGCTTTGCTTTCCTAACCAAGTACCCACTAGATATTCCTCTCTGTCTTCTCCGGGATATGAGTACTGGAATATATAACAATCTCCGCTGTAGAACTTAGATTGTTCCGCTGCTTCAAGAAGGATCTTTTCCTCGTTATTGATTCGCCAGACCTGTGAAATTTCATAGTTAACAATCAAAGGATTATGTTTTGGTAATGTTCACTTTTTCAAACACATCAACGCAGGCATCAACAAAGATCTAATCACTACCTGGAGATTTCCTGTGCCATCAATGTATGGCTGAGGTTCGTCTTTAGAAGAAGAAGAAGTCTTAACAAGGCCTTGAACGTTAACTCCTTGCCGCTGTAGAAGAGCTAGCGAAATAACAAAGAGAGATTAAATATCTGACAATCCAGAGATTAAAATGTCAGCAATCAATAAGCGAGTCTACCACACCTGCAACTTTGCCTCTGCCTTGCTGGGGCTCAGCTACGGTACTTGTAGCCGGCCACGAATCAAACTTAGATCGGAACATCACTGTTTCAAACCCTTCCATCACACTGACCAGGTTCGATTTCGGACGTTCAGACGAACGGAAAAACGCCTGACAAAAAATGAAGAATAACAATGACATTTAGCAAATCCCATCAAAACAAGACTATTCGTTATGTGCATGAGAAGATATTTACTTCTGCAGCTTCACTTGCGCTCTTTCTTTGGTCGATTGAAGTATTTCTTCCCTTCCAAACAAACACTTCGAGACCGCAATCAAGAATATAACATTTGTTAGTGTCCAGAAAGTCTTTCTGCAAAGTCTCAGCCTCGATAGGTTCTGTCTGTCCCTTCTCAACACTTAAAAGACCAAACATATCTCACGTCAGAACATAAAAATCTTTTTCGGTAATTGGTAGATTACAAAGAAACTTCTGTTAAGATCAAACGTGTTCTACCTGAAGAGTTTAATCCCGTCAGATTCAGCGGTTTGGTCATCATTGACTGCCGGTTTCTTAGGAAGCGGAGCAAACCCACCAAACAAACCCCAAAACTCTCCAGCTTCAGCATCAGCCATCATCCTCCCATCCTCTACAAGAAAGGAAAGCACATTAAACTCTATAAAGGTGGTAAAAAGCTTTAGCGTCCATAGTCTTTGACTGTTTAGTTCACTTACCAACAGCTGCAATTTCGCACTTTCCATCGTGGTAAGTGTCTTTAATGTACTGAACAACCTCAAGAGCTTTTGCTCTTTCTTGAATACTCGAATTAGAACCACTGAATTGAAAAATTTTACACTCTGTATCGAGAATGAAAACGTCGTCGTGGTTGAGAGTCGATCGAGCAAAGGGAACCTGTAAATGAGAAAAAGAAGAATGAACACCAAGATGAAACATAGAGACAAGTTGAGTGAAAAGAACATTTCCAGCACATTGTTAAATGACTTGCCTCTTTTACACGGACGACATGTTTGCCTTTGCAGATATAAAGACGCGTCTGATGCTCCTCGGGCTTTACGTGGTTGAACCCGGAAGCAACACCACCTTCCTGAGGTATTATGCAAGGCTTGAAGTAGGAAAGGAACTTCTCGGACTCTTGACCCTGTACTTCACGGTATTGAACAGCACGCCCTCCTAACGCTGAATCTAATTCAACTGTCATAACTGCTACAGAACCAGCTTCATCCTGTTGAAATCAACACATCACCATCATTACTATTCTTTGACAAATATGCAAAAAAAAAAGGAGAATATGAAGAGACTGTTACCTGACTGGAATCTTTACCAAGCCAGTAGTGAATATCGTGATGCAGGGAACCGCTTTTTGACGCTGTGGTCTGGCATAAGACAGTTAGATAAGAAGGTTTAGAACACAATCAAGAACTATATACATCATCAACCAGAGATATAAACACAAAAGAGTACCGACCTTTAAGACTATATACGAATCCCCGGTGAAAAATTTACCATGGGACTCTTTTGGAACAGCGACAGGTTTGAAGTTCTCAATGCGCCATATTTCAATCCCGCTGTATATGCATGCAACCACCAGGAGATATAAAATATGGATATGATTCAAAAGCAATACCACAAGGAGTAAAAGAAAATTAGAGAGTTTACGATTTCTGGCCACATCCTTGGAGAGCCTGATCTAAATCCCTCATCGAAAACGTCATTCTGTTTTTTTTTTTTGTCTTTTTTTGTTTGCAAAGCTTAAACTCTCCTCAGCTTCTTCTTAGATTTCAAGAAACAAACACAACCTGCAAAGATAATTAACGAGTATCTCAGTGGGTGTAACGAGCAAACAAAAGAGATGTTTCTAATCTAAGCAATGTAGTTGAAAACAAAAAAGAAAAAAGTCTCTTGAATCGTGCACAGGATGTTTGGTACAATGTGGAATAGCTGTAACAACCATTGTAATAGAGACACGAAGCTTGTATTAATTCTCGACCATTTACTCAACCAAAACATAATGAAGGTACAAAAGCCACAATAACAGAGGATATTCGCCAGAAAACAAGAAGAAGCAAAAGCTAATGGATAATGAGCCAGATTCGTAAGCAAAAAGATTGGTGTCGAGGCGATTGAACCCACATGCATTAAACTTCGCTGGACGATAAAATAAACTTCATGCATGAAGCTGATACGCATAATGGTGGGGATTATAAATCACTTTGTTTGTCTTGTCACATGGGATTAACGAGTTAGTTGTGTCTGTAAATATACAGCAACAAAAGCAGGAATTATTACAAAGCAATTACCTTTTTTACAGAATTTTGTCAAGAACGAGGTGCAATGGTGGTGCGTGCATCGTTGTGAAGAAAGGAAAAAATTGGTAAAAAGGGAGGAAAAGAAAATGTGATGATCCGAGAAAATAAAAACGAACTTTGTGGCGAGTCTTCCCGCTTTTTCAGGTTTTTCACATCAAATAACATCAACGGAGATAGTAGAGAGAGAGAGAGAGAGAGAGTCATTTGGCAAAACAAAACAAAAATGTTTAATCCAATATTAGTCATCTTTTAATTAAACTAGGAGGAGATAAATTACATTCGTAGACTTGCAAAAGAGTAAGTAAAAGTTTTCGATTTCTGTAATATGGCTTTATGAAATTAATTTAATTAATTAATCGTCAGCTAATTTAAGTTAAACGCAAATACAAATTTAGAAAAAGGTGAATGCACTAACGTGTAACGGCTTCGTCACTTTCACTCGTCTCCTCGCTCCATCGCAGGTCAGTCTTTCATCTTTCTTTCTCTATTCTCATCTTTCTTCCCCCCATCGCGGATCCAAACAATTCTAAACAACCGTCGATCAATTTCGGCCGATTTTATTAAAACTTTTAAGATGCCGCGCAAATAGTAACCGACCATTCAATTTCACTCGATTAATCGAATAATTTACACTTAAACCTTCGAATTAATGTTTCTCTGATATTTTGGTTCTGCTTAATCGGTTTAAGGGAATTAGTCATAAAGGCCGGAACCAAAAACTAATGGGCCTATACTGAATTACAATAAAGCCCAATATTTTACTCCGCGGATTGGAGTAACTCGCCGTCCTTCCTCGGTCAAACTTTGGTCCGGTACCGGCACCGATATGTCCTGCAAGAACAACACGTGCACTCTGCAACACCACACTCGATCTCTCGGGGAGCTGTGTGAGTCGAATAGATTTTGGATTTTCTTAAATTAGACTTCCATTTGTTATTGCTCTTGAATCGTCCGTCATCATTAGTTCTCTACTTTAGAACGTCACATCTACGTCGAGCTTAAATCTTTTGAGGGTAGATTTCATATTTAGGGTTTTGGTTTCCGTTCTTCTGTGTTTTAAGATTTGACAGGTGAAGTGGTCTCATCAGTTAAATATGTGGGATTTGGTTGCAGGAACAAAACTTGAAGTAGAGGTCTAAAAGTTCTACAGAAGATATGGCACTTCGATCACTAACCAGGAGGTTTGGGAGTAGAGTTTTGAGTTACCGTTCCTCTCTTGCTTCGCTTCATTCTCATGCCACAAGTTTCGGTACCACTCTCTAAAATCTATCGTACCTATCTCGAATTGTCTGTTTTTAGTATTCTTGTCGATGAGTTTCAGTTGAAGATCATATGTTTCATGCTTTTGTATTCAGTTTATGATTTCTATTTGGGTTTTTTTTTTTAATGTGAGTTTTAACCTTTCCATGTTTTGATCTCAGGGTTTCAAGAAGTAAAGGAAGAAGAGAAAAGCAAATTGGTTGGTAACGTTTTCACCAATGTAGCTTCGAGTTATGATATTATGAACGATGTGATGAGCGGTGGTTTGCATAGGCTATGGAAGGAAAGGTTAGGCTTTATGATACTTTTATAACTAGTGTTATATGGTTTTCTCTTGTAATTAAAACTGGCAATTTTTGTGGTTTTGTGATTTCAGACTCGTTGGGAAGCTGAGTCCATTTGCAGGGATGAAACATCTTGACGTTGCCGGTGGAACAGGTTAGTCGACACAATTAACTCCTTAAAAGTTTTACAGTTGAAATTGTTCTATGCTCTTTGTCATAGAGATTATTAAGGGGATGGATTGTTTTTAATATGCAGGTGATGTTGCTTTTAGGATCTTTGATGCTCTTAACAGTGTCAAACAAAGAGCACTGCGGAAAGTTGATGAGGAATTACTGGAAGAAACTCAGATATACGTATGTGATATTAATCCCAACATGTTAAACGTTGGGAAACAACGTGCTGCTGAGAGAGGTGAAACATACAGATGTTTGTTTTTGCATCAAATTTGTATCCTTTTGGATTACGTTATACTTTGCGTTGTATGTGTGAGCTCAGGCTTCCGTTACTGTCTTGAATAGGTCTAAGAGATAACAAGTCACTCGTATGGGTGGAAGGAGATGCAGAGGCCTTGAGTTTCGATGATAATTCAATGGATGGGTACACTATTGCATTTGGAATAAGGAATGTCACACACATCGAAAAGGCTCTCGCAGAGGCTTATAGGTACACAAATATCTACACCTTCTTCGGTGCCTTGGTCTTGATTTCAGAATATCGTAAAAGCATTTATTTGGCTGTATTTTCCTGCTTCAAAGTTTATTTATATTCTTATAAAACTCTTCACTCTCTCAGGGTACTAAAACGGGGAGGAAGATTCTTGTGCCTTGAGCTCAGCCATGTAGACATCCCGATCTTCAAAGATATGTAAGTTTTAATGATTAGACATGTTGTGGAAGCAGTCCCTCAGCCTTTTTTTATGTTTGTTTCTCTGATAATCCCTCTTTGTTTCTTGTGTTGCAGATACGATTTGTATTCTTTTCAGGTCATTCCAAATTTAGGGGAACTAATTGCCGGTGACCGGGAATCTTACCAGTACTTGGTTGAGAGTGTTCGTCGGTTTCCTCCTCAGGTTCAACTTTTTATTACCTTTCTTGGAAATATTGTTTTCCTGTATTTGCGTCATTTTGCTGCTATGGTTTTGGAAAAAACGGTGTAGTTAACTTTTGGGTTTCTTGAAAACATTAGTAACAACATGCCATGATCAAATCTTTAGTTGAAGGTTGTGCTAGATTCATTAAAGATAGGTTTTAAAGTTTGATAGCAACTATTATATGAAACGCCATGTGTTGATCGGGTGATGTTTGTTCTAAAAGACGTTGTAAGTTCAAAGCACGTTTGTAATCACTAGTTTGATAAAATGAATGCAGGAACGATTTGCATCGATGATCGCAGACGCAGGATTTGAGAAGGTGGAGTACGAGAACCTTGTTGGTGGAGTCGTCGCCATACACTCCGCTATAAAGCTCTGATCTCCATTTTTTTCTCTTTTGCTTCTGCATTTCCTCTGTTTTAAACGCAAACTGTAAAAGTTCGATGGTAGAAAATAAAGCTCTGTCCAAGAGTGAATCTGCTTCATAATACTTTTGTATCTTCCCCACAATGGAAAATTTTGTTGATTAAAATTACAATTATTTATCAACTTTAATCACAACTAAGCAGGCGGAATATGCAAACAAACTGTGTATAATAAAAAGAAATAAAAATTACATGAAACAAAAAAAATTTGAAAAGTGTTGTTAAAACCTGTAGTTACAGAAGACAAGACCAACTGCAAAAAAAAGAGCTTTTAATGGGCTATGTATTGGGCTGATTAAGAAAATACTCTCTTAATGGGCTTTGTATGTGAGCTAGGGTTGTTTAGGTTTCTTCTCTCACAGTGTCGTGAAATGAGTTCATATATAAACGCACTAAGCACTTTTTTGCCCGTCAGACAAGTCTTAACCAGCTGAGAAATCCCGCCGCCGTTAAGAAGAAATAAGAGAGATGGGAGTTTTCACATTCGTTTGCAGAAGCAAAGGCGGAGAATGGAGCGCTAAGCAGCACGAGGGAGAGCTGGAAGCTTCCGCTTCTTCCACCTTCGAGCTCGTACGCAAGCTTGTTCAGACTGCTCTCTCCACGGGATCTTCCGGAGGCGTTCAGTCTTCTTTCTCTCTCGTCACTCCTACCTCCGCCGTCTGCCAGGTTTCTCGATCGCTTCCTCTCGTATCAAAGAATCTAGATAGCTACTAGATCTGTTGCGTTTGTTCTTCGAGCCAAATGGCTTATTATTACTGAAAAATGATGCGATCGTAAGTTGTGATAGAATCTTCAGTTACGACAATATTTGGTTAAGAACAATCTGATGTTTTGTCACATGTATCTACATTGTATATGCTTAGTTCGAATGGTCATTTCCTCTAGTCTTAAGTAGCTTATACTTGGTATGATCACTACAGTTACCAAACTATGTCATTTTTCAGTTTGGTTATAGTTTGAATGTGCATTTGGAATATTTGTGGTAATAATTGAAAATGAAATGGATCAGGTGATCATCGGTGGTGCTGTTGGAGGAGGATTTGCTGCCGGAGGAGGTGCAGCTGCTGGAGGCGGTGGTGGAGGTGAGGCCGCCGCAGCCACTAAGGAGGAAGAGAAGAAGAAGGAAGAATCTGAAGAGGAGGAGGGAGACTTTGGATTTGATCTCTTTGGTTAAGACAAGAGAACAAAAACACTTTTCATAAGGTGTTAGCTTTTGAGGTTTTTCATCTCTGATATTATTTTTGTTCTGTTTTTTTCTAAAACCTTTTTGAGATGGATTTTTGTGATGATGTAATGTCAGAAATATATGTTTGGTTTCTGGTTTCAATCACGTTTTTGCAAAACTTATCTGTAGTCTCTATAATTCGTCTTTCATATTAGCCAACACATAAACCATACTCTGTACGGAAAAAATTAAAAAAAATCTCGTCGTGTCATTACAACTTGTTCTAGAGAGAGGGGTGCTACCTGCAAGTGATGCGGTTGCATCGTAAGAGCGTTCAACCATGTGTTGTCACTTGGAACATCTCCAATCATTAAGATTCGCTAGATATTTTAGCTTTGCATCACCGTCCTTTTCTCCATATCCACGGCACGATCGTATACTATGTCATGGAACTTTGCAGTTGACACACAAGTTGCCACCGCAGTTCAAGCACTTCCGTTTTGAACATTAGGTAAGAGCAACTATGGATAAATTGAACATATGGATAAATTGGATTTATTAATTTAGAAGTTGAGAAAAAAGAAAAGGAGAAGGCTTAATACCAAAATTACAAGATGCATCCGAGCACAAAATGGCTGAGTTGAGTACACACAAAATGTCAAAACAATAGAAGGATGTTCAGTTTCTTCTTTCTAAGAACAAAACTTAATAAAAACGCTATAAATTTTGGCGTTTTAAAAGTTATAAAGAGTATCAGAAACGCGACTTGCGTTTTCTTGCGGTGTATTTGGAATCAGCAGGAACATCGTTTCCTTTTCTTCTACTTTGTTCTTTCTTCCTCAAAACCCATTCCCTTCCTTTCCCTTTCTTGTTCGTTCTCTGCTTTTTCCTTGGCCTATTCCTATCTGATACAGATATCTTTTTTTGGCAGAACAAAAACGAGAATGGTAAATTAAAGACTTCGATATATAGCAGTGAGTAAGTAATAAAGAACTTAATGAGACTTCGATATATATATATTTACCATTCCATTCTCTTCGTCTTCGCTATCATCATCATCCTCCGAACCACTCTCTTTATGTCCATCGTTAATACTGGTTGGAACAGAGCCACATGTGAGGACCAAGAACTCCTTTCTTTTCTTAGTACTGCAGTTTAAAGAACATCCCCAAGTTTTAATGTGTGTCTTCACGATCAAATGTGAAACAAAACACACAAAAATAGCTTCTACAAGAAGGAACGTACCTGTGCGGGTAGTCAACAACAAGTCCACCACCAAATCCAGCTTGTAACGCCTGGCGAAGTATTAATTCACGCTGAGCAATACTCTCAGGGTACACTTGGAAAACTGCCCTTGCTCCTCTTGATAAGCATCGGTATAGTGACCCAAAGAAAGCCCTTTACAAAATTTGAGTGGTTCAAGATTAGTTTTGCAGCACAGTATCTTTATTGATTCAAGCTGAAGTAAAATGATCTACACATACTTTAGCCTCAAACGAGGTTCATGCGATGACTTGTCCGCATTGCATAACCACTGGAATCAGAAAACAATAAACATAAAATTCTAAGAAAGCATACGATGAGATAGTGTAGATCCCAAGTACAAAAACTAAGGTCAAATCATAAGCAAGAGAATGATAAGGTAGTTTGAGAAGTAAGACCTGAACAGCCGATATACTGATGGCTCCGTCTATAACTCCCGCACGAATACCTAAGCCCTGAGACATGAGAGAACTTGGATAAGCAATTGCGAATACGTCAACATTAATCTTTCCAAAAAAGGTTATAACAATTACGAAAAATGGACCAGCCACACAACAAATCTTAGAGAGAACAAACAAAAAGTGATAGGCAATATATACCTGTCCCATGTCACCAAGTAAAAGATCACCCTCAACTTCTCGTTCAACAGCAACGTCTACATTGTTATTGAAAAATCAAATGGGTTTAGATATATATAAGAGACAAGGAATGAAAAGAAGAAGAATCAATCATAGAGAAAGGAGAGCTAGCAAACTAATGATATGAACGTACTAAGCATTGAGGCTGAAATGTCAAGACCAATCCATTGGTGCCCATTTTCAGAGATTGTTTCCCCGCTTAGGCCAGATCCACAACCTGAACACAAAAAAGAGATTTATCAGTCACTCTCCCCTTTTGCAACGAAGCTAAACAGATAACTTTCCACACAACGAGATACTAAACACTTAACATAATCAAAAATCTAAAAGAAGAAATCTTCGTATTTGAATACACCCATTAACAATTCAGACACCACCTAATGGAATAAAGATACAAAATTTCAATAAAACATGCCGAAACATTGCTCATCATCAGTATATAAAAAGAACAATTGTTACCTATGTCGAGCAAGAATCTAGGCACTCCATCTTCAGGCAAAGCAAGAAGCTCCAAAGCTCTCTCTGACAACCTTGCCTATAACCATAAATGTTTAAGCAGAGAGACTATATAAGAGAGCACTACTCTACAGGAGAAAACAGAGAGATATTTCTTCAGGGCAAGAAATTTAAAAAACCTGAATTTCGACGATACGTGATGAAGAAGTATACTTTCGAGCTTCTGAATCGTCATAGAATATCTCCGGCGGCGCTAGCAGCTCAGGTCGAGTTGACATTATTAACGTTTTAGAGCAGAGCTGATTCTGTGGAGCTGTGGAAAATCGATAACAGAACAAAAAAGAATAAGGCTTTTACGTCACATTTAATCAAGCTCAAAGACAAACAGTAGATGCAGATGAATTACAGATTAAAAGAACCAAACTTTCATTCAAGAACTGTGATTATTAGTGTTCATCAGTTTGAGAATTGAGATTAGCATAACGGACAGTACTGGTTTAAGTGGAATCAAAGACGGTTCTTACCTGAGGGACTGAGTTTGGAAGAGACAGAGGAGGAAGAAGAAGAACGGCGATGGAATCTTGTTAAGGGTTTTAGGGTAAAAGAGAAATCCAAACTTTGTTGCAAATCCTGCTTCGATGGTCGTGGTCACACCCGGTTCAACCAAACAGATTATTGTGATTTTATTTAAAGCTTTCCGGTTTGGTTAGTTGCTCGAGTTTTTCCCATACGGGCCTAAGCTTGAAAGTGTAGTTGGGCCGTAATTGGGAGCTTCTTGTAGCTCACAATTGCTTTGCTTTAACTTACCAGAAGTTGAGTTTCTTATTTTCTATTATTGGCATTAACTCACTTCTTTGTATAATCTAAGAATAATGTAAGCTTATGAGTAATGTTTAGAGGTGGATTGTTTGCTTTTAACATTGATGACTTGTTTACGAGTTACAACTGCTCGAATGGACGGTGGATTCTACATTTTTTCCCACTAAGATTTGATCAAACTTTAACAAATTTCAACTTTGAATTAGGTTCTTCACCAAATATTCCAACTTATATTATAACAATTAACAATTATGGGAATTTGTCGACCAACAGAAAATAAAAATAAAAAGAATGAGTGATCTTTTATAATCTCTAGTAGTTTCTTCTGATTTCCACAATTATTGGAAAAATCGACTGGTGGGTGTTAAGACAGAAGATAATTAAAAAAGTTTATAAGTCTCATCTCAATCTCATCCATATAAAAAGAAAAAGAGAAAAGTCTAGGCCTGATTTTTGTTTTGTTTTCTTTATTTCAAAGCGAAGAGAGAGAAAACGCATCGAGGATCTGAAAATCAAAGCGTCTTCCATAAACAACAACATACAGTACTTGTATGTTTGTCACTGGACACACCAAAAAAATCTATATATTATATATAAACATTTATTCTTCTCTCACTCTCTTATCTCTCTCTCTCTCTCTCTCTAGCTCTTGACTTGTCTTTCTTAATTTGTTTTGTAGCCCTTTAGATCTTTAAGGTAAAGAGATCATCAAAGCTCGCATTTTTGAGATCTGGGCTCGGACAAAGATTCTATCTTTGTTTATTCCTCCTCCATTTTCGAATCCTGCTCGAATTTCACAGGTACTGTAATAACTCTTACATTCCCCTCTTCTCTGATAAATGCTTTGGTCCAAAGTGTCTGACTTTAACTCTTTTCTGTTATAATCGAATCTGAAAGTTTGCAAATTTAAACATCACGAGACTTCCTTAATTGCGTCGTACGTGCGGGTTGGATGAGAATCTCTTGCTTACTTGTTTTAGTCAATCACAAGAATAACGTGTTTAATTGTTACACCAAACGTGTGGGACTTTTGGAGTTTAATTCATGTTCTAGTTGCTTGTTTCTGAAGTGAGTTGCGTTAAGGTTATGTCTAAAGTGATAATTGGTTCATGTTAATGACTCTTTGATTGCAATGTTCTTCAGGTTTTGCTCAATGTAAAAGAAGTTTTAGAAAAAAGATTCAGACTTTTTTCAATGGGGGAGACACAGAACCTGCACTTGCCTCTGCGAAACCGGTCTTCTCTAAAGAAGCCCTTATTGATTGTTCTATTAGTCTGCATCACAAGTGTGATTGTGGTCTGCACTTACATGTATCCACAACACAACATTAAGAACTCCGCTTGTGAAGGTTTGTCTACCAGAGGCTGCCAAGCTGCGCTCTCGGGATGGCTTCCTGTTCACGTGAGGAAATATACTGACGAAGAAGTCGCAGCTCGTGTTGTCATCAGAGACATACTGAGAACTCCTCCTGCTCTTACTGCTAAATCCAAAATCGCTTTCATGTTCTTGACCCCTGGTACTTTGCCATTTGAGAGGCTCTGGGATAAGTTTTTCCAGGTTCCAAAATAAGATTCTGAAAACATTCTTGATTTCATTGGTTTGTATGGGGCGTGGTGTTGACGGTTTTGTTTCATATTTGTGAAGGGTCAAGAAGGGAGATTCACAATTTACATACATCCATCAAGGTTACGACCAGTTCACATCAGCCGTCACTTTTCAGACCGTGAAATTCACAGCGATCAAGTCACTTGGGGAAGGATTTCTATGGTTGATGCTGAGAGACGGCTTCTAGCAAACGCGCTTGAAGATCCTGATAACCAACACTTTGTTCTTCTTTCAGAGAGGTGATTCATCATGAACTTATCGTATTTGCACCAAAACATAACTTTATTTTCCGGCTACATTCTCTTTACGCCTTTGTCTCTCTTTTGACCTTGCAGCTGCATACCGTTGCATACGTTTGACTACACTTATAGATATTTGATACACGGGAATGTCAGCTTCATTGACAGGTAAAATAAATGACTCGAAAAAACATTTAGTAGCTTTCTACCACTATATTTGATTTCTCTCCACTTGTATTCACTAATGCTTGCTTCTCTCTCTCTCAAGTTTTGAGGACCGTGGCCCTCATGGGACCGGCAGACATATGGATCACATGTTACCTGAAATCCCCAGGCAAGATTTCAGAAAGGGTGCTCAGGTAAACTACTCATAACTTAATCCCTGAGGTGTAGATTGTTCTGTTTTAGCTATATAATGTCGAAAATATGTATAGTCTGCGAGAAAGATATTCTATAATACCGACTGTTGTCCTTTGGTGCAGTGGTTCACAATGAAGCGTCAACACGCTTTGATAGTTATGGCTGATAATCTCTACTACTCAAAATTTCGGGAGTATTGCAGAGTGAGTTCGGTTTTCCTTTGTATCACAGCTTTCATTATTGCCTAACTATTATGACTGAGCTCTGTAGTTAGAAGTCAGCAAGCTTAGATTTAATCTCCTGCTAATAATATCGCGAGTCCTCAGATTTAAAAACTCGAGAAAAGTGTTTTGTCTTACTTTAGTCCTGATTGAAATTCTCACAAAATTTTCAGCCTGGGGTAGAAGCAAATAAGAACTGCATTGCGGATGAACATTATCTGCCTACATTCTTCCATGTGAGTGGATCAATTTATGTAACTCTCTCTTTCTTATACAACTTTGATTAATTCTAGTCCCTTAATGAAATCTTTCTTTTTCTTCTTCAAAGATGCTTGATCCTGGAGGAATCTCGAACTGGTCAGTCACATATGTTGATTGGTCTGAGCGTAGATGGCATCCAAAGACATACAGATCTCGCGACATCTCACTCAGGTTCTTGAAAAATATCACGGTAATGTCTCCAACAACACTCCTTTCAACACATCTATTAAACATCTAGAGTACTTTGGGACCATCAACTGGTTTAACGGTTAACTAAACATCTAGAGTAATTTCCCTCATTTGTTTCTTGCAGTCCGACGACATGAGTGTCCACGTAACAAGCGTTGGCAAGGTACATTGCTCGCTTACCGTATTTTGAAAACAATGAAAAATGTAAAATGTTTTTCTTCATCTATCTTTGTGTGTTTTGCTTTTCTTAGCGTGGAGAGGAACTGCATTGGCCTTGTACATGGAATGGAATTAGACGTCCATGCTATCTATTCGCAAGGAAATTCCACTCAGATTCTGTTAACAAACTGGTCAGGCTCTTCCCAAACTACACGAGCACAGTGGTCTAAGAGAAAGAGAGAGGGATACAGCCAGACACAAATTCTTGAAACTGAACCATACGATTCTTGAAAAAACCGGAACGAAACACTTCCAGATTATCTCGAGATTGGATTGGATTAAATCGCAGATTACTGTAAATTTTCTGAAGCATCTGAAAATGCTTATGGGGTTTAATGTCTATTTGATGGGACAGGGTTACTCTGCTTTTCAAGCTTTAGTAGTAGTATAAGAAGAACATAGAAGCAGAGATTTTTGGTTAAGGAATTGGTTATTGTGATTTTAGTCTTGGTTCGGTTAGGGTGGATCGGTTTATGTTGTTGTAATTTGAGCTATTAGTACGTAGTAGTTTAGCAAAAGAGTTGAGAACAATAGTAACGTTCTGCGCCATATAATATGATACGCATATAAAATATTTTTGCTCTGTGAAGCAGTAAATGGCGGACTTTTTTTTTCCTTGCTACAAATAAAAAAATCTGTAGATAATTTTTGAATTAAAGAAAAAAGTCGGTTGTAACTTAAAACTTAAGGTTTGTGCAAATAAATACAAGAGCTTTGCTTCATCATCATTTTTTCACTTACAAACGTGAGAACGTGTCAAAAATATGGTATAATATGATACAAATATAAAGTATTTTTGCTCTGTGAAGAAGTAAATGGCAGACTTTCTTTTTCTTTGTTATAAATACAAATATTTGTTGATATAAAAATTACTTATCTCTTTATAAAATCGATGATAAGGTAAGGTTTGTCATATAAATACAAAAGCTTTGCTTCATCAACATCATTTGTTCACTTAGAAACGTGTTAAGATATGGCTGTGATTTGGCTTCTATCGCTTCTCTTCCTAGTCTTTATCCTTATCGCCGCCGTGAAACACGCTAAGCGGCGCACTAGGCAACCGCCATCTCCTCCTGGCTTACCGATTATCGGGAACTTGCACCAGCTCGGAAAATTACCGCATCGGTCTCTATGGAAACTCTCAAAGAAGTATGGTCGTCCTGTAATGTTACTGAGACTTGGAAGAGTTCCAACAGTTGTAGTTTCTTCCTCTGAAACAGCAAAACAAGTTCTTAGAGATCATGACCTCAATTGTTGTAGCCGTCCAAGCTTAGAAGGTGATGCTGATATATTTATCAAATAATTATAATTTATATTTTAGCTCTTAATTATATTATTTTAGAGTTACTTATCTCTAGAAGCTTCCACTTTATCATAAAGTTATATACATCTTTTCATAATTTAAATTTTTTTGTTGTCCTCAGATTCTTAATTACTTTGTGTATGTTTTCAGGGGCAAGAAAGCTTTCTTATAACTATCTCGACATTGCTTTCTCTCCGTATGGTGATTATTGGAAAGAATTAAGGAAACTGTGTGTTACGGAACTCTTTACAACTAAACAAGTTAATTCGATGCTGCCCATCAAGACAATGGAGATGAAGAAACTGATTAATTCAATCACTGAATCTGCTTCTGCGAAAACCCCGTTTAACTTGAGCCAGAAGTTCCTTTCTCTAAATGTTAACGTGGTTTGCAAGGCATCATTTGGTGTGAGTTTTCAAGGAACTGTGCTCAACAATGAAAAGTTCCAAGTGTTAATCTACGATGTACTTGAGATGTTGGGGAGCTTCTCTGCTTCAGATTTTTTCCCCTACGTCGGTTGGATCGTCGATTGGTTCACGGGCTTGCACTCACGCAGAGAGAGAAGTGTTCGAGATCTCGATGCTTTTTATGAACAAATAATTGACTTACATGTGCAGAAAAACAGACAAGAAAGCAGTGAAGATGACTTTGTGGACTTGCTCTTGAGGCTGGAAAAGGAAGAAGCTGTCCTCGGATATGGCAAACTCACAAGAAACCATATCAAAGCTATCTTGATGGTAAGTATAGTAAGGCCATATCTCATCATAATTTGAGATTAAGGTGAGAGATTCATGATCTTTGTTCTCAAAACCATTCGGCAATTGGTTTATATCGTATATATAACATGTTTTCACTCAGTAATAAGTAACCGTTACATATTATTTAATTATGGTCTATATATAATATTTTATTTTTCATGTAAGTTTCTAATGTTTAAGTTGATACCAAGTTACTATCTTTGTCTGTAGAACATTCTTGTAGGGGGAATCAATACTTCTGCAGCAAGCATGACATGGGCAATGGCGGAACTCGCGAGAAACCCTCGAGTGATGAAGAAAGTTCAATCCGAAATCAGAGACAAGATAGGGAAAAACAACGAAGCAAAAGTCATAAGCTTAGATGAGGCAGATCAACTAAGTTACTTGAAAATGGTGATCAAAGAAACATGGAGGTTACATCCAGCTTCACCTCTTCTAACGCCAAGAGAAGTAATATCTGAATTTAAGATCAACAGCTACACGATTCGCCCTAAGACAAGGCTTCATGTCAACACATGGGGTATTGGACGCGACCCCGAGATATGGAAAGACCCAGAAGAGTTTTTTCCAGAGAGGTTTATGGACTCTGGCATTGATGTAAAAGGCCAACACTTTGAGTTGCTACCGTTTGGGGGTGGTCGAAGAATTTGTCCAGCAATGTACATGGGGGCAACAACGGTTGAGTTTGGTCTAGCGAATCTCTTGTATCACTTTGATTGGAAGTTACCAGAAGGCGTGGAGGTTGAAGATATTGACATGGACGAAGCATTTGGACTCACTGCTCATAAGAAACATGATCTTCTACTTGTTCCTGTGAAATCCTAAGAGCTTTGATCTCTAGACTATGTTTATATTTTACTTTACGAAATAAAGTGTAACACTGCATTTAGACACAGCCAAAGGGTTAGTTCATTGCGTTAGCCAACTAACGCAATGGAGTATATGATATCTAAGAAAATGTAGAGATAAACAATAATATTTATTTTGAATTTCTTTTACTCAGAAGAAATATACATATTTATTAACGTTCATTCATGTGTTATACATTACATGAAATATCATTATTACAATTTTACAGAAAAGACAAAAATATCATTATAATTAACAAAATTTTAAGATTAAACAACATGATCTCTAATATTCTTACAGTCTTACCATCTATATATATTATTTTTCTTGAGGAAGTTGGTCGGTAGAGGTATACTTTGAAAGTTTGAATCATCTTAAAGAGCTGTTTTGATGGTTAAACTATTCACTAGTCATCTATGAAAAGTGTATATACTTTTTCTTTCTTTAGACCACCTCCAACCCAATATTATTTTCTCATTTTTCATTCTATTTTAGAGTAAAATAACTTCAATCCAACGTTATTTTTTACTCTAAAATAAAGAGATATACAGTGTTACGCTGCATATAGCGCAACATTGTTCATCCTTCTATTTTACAGTGAAACTTTTTTTATTTACAATATAATCTTTTAACAATTAAATGTTACTATATTTATACTTAAATAAAAGCTTTTGATATCTATTAACACATAAATTTTATAACAAACGATAAATTCATAATTAAGATTATTGAAATTAAGAAAAACAAAGCTACATATATCAAAAAAGAAATTATAATCATAAAATAATTTTTAAATTCAAAATACATAAAATATTTAAATTGAAATTAAAGCATAAAAACACATTAAATTAAAAATCTGTTAATCATAATCTATTATTTAGTTTGATATTGTGTAGTATAATTTTATTTATATAAAATGTTTATATTTAAATGAAATTTCAAATTATATTAATTAAAAAAGAAAAAATAAGTTAGTTGATTAAATTTATAATTATATTAAATATTAAGAATATAACTGTAAATTTGTTACAGTTAAATGAAAAAAAAATATGCTTTGAAATATTCTTTTTAAAGTGGAAAATAGAGGTGAATTAGAATAAAAGAATACACTATTTAAGAATCACTTTATTTTAAAGTAGAAAATAATGTAATAGATTAAATATACTTTTAAAGACAATACCATAGACTTCGATATATAGGACAAACAAACCAAAAGAATAATGATACATGGGGTCAAACTAATTAAATCTAAAAGAAAGAAAAGGTAGGTCCACCTGCTTACTCTTCGCGTCTTTATTATAAATATACATACAAGGTCATTCATAATATCGTGCCATCTAGGGAGAGAGCGAGATTGTAGTATATTATCCTAAATATACATACAAGGTCATACATAATATCGTGCTCTGCAAAATTAAAGTAGAAAATGGATACATCAGTAAAGATTTTAAGTAAAATAATACACATTTTACATATGGACGATTAAAGATTTTCATATAAAAATTCTAATTTTCTTTTGGAATAGCTGAATCTCAAAAGATGTACTAAAATTTTGACTCTATCTTGTAGGTTATGATTACCCCTCTCTCTCTCTGTTACAACTATTTTATTTTAAAGAAAAAATAAAATTCTTTCATTTCCTGCTAGTTTGGATTAAGTTATATTAGGATTAGTACCCCGTGCAGTTGTATGGCCGTTTTCTTCTACTTATTTTAACGAACAATTGTTACAATAACTCTCACGCTTCTTCAAATGGGTACTTCTACTCAAATATTTCAAAATTTTGGGTCAGTCATGGGCATAAGTTTTATAAATGGAATATAAGTACGAAAAAATTAGTGAACAAAATCTACAGCCTATTCACAGTTTATGTTTTTTTTATTTTTTAATCTGTATTGTTGTTCTACATATTAATTAAAAAATTATACATTTACACCAAGCTGACATTGGTCATTCTCTACTTTTTGACTGAGCTGGGATTCTTGCTTGATGTTGATATACAAGTTTTGACCACGACCGAAAGAGAGAGAGATAACATGCTTTAATATATATTGTGTATTTGTGGTGTTACTTTTTAATATGGTTATAAACTTATATTGGTTAGAAATATATTTTTTGGAAAACACACACACATCCTAGGCGCACGCTTTCTCTCCATACTAGTTTCTGAGCAGTCTCTGCTTACCGTACACAAGATAAAACTGTTTATCTTTGTAATCAATACCTTCTTTGGGTTTCATCTTTCTCTTTGCACCCCCACCCCCAGTTTCAAATTCTGAGTGTCAACGCAGTCTCTACTTACCATATGTACACAAGATAAAGTTGTTTGTCTTTGTAATGAATGACTTCTTTATTAGAGCGTCGTTGGGTTTCATCTTTCTCCTTGTTCCCCTGTTTCGTTTATTTTCTCTCCTTAAACAGTTTTAGTTTTCTCTCTCTCTAAGTTCAAAATGTTTTTGAAAACATCTGTGAGTACTTGGAGACTGTGTCAAGCACTGAGAATTTTGGATCGAGTTACCCACCAAAAATGTGGCTCAAGGAGTTATAAACGACAACACTAGTCTCTCTAGACAGTATTTCCTGTATTTGACGAGAGATTTGCTCTTCCGAGGTGGCCTAACTATGAGTGGGATGGTGAGATATGAGATTTTGGAAGAGTATGACAGCTCCTAGTGAGTCACGGTCTTGTAATAGAAGACCGGTGTCCCTTAATGTACAGCATGGTGGGAACGGATCTTAGTGAATTTGGAGGGGCCCCAAAGTTTGAAACTTCTGAGGTTATATTGCATGAGTTGAGACATTATCAAGATCCTAGAGAGTTTCAAAGACAATTTTATCGTTGTTTATCCATTTCTCATGTGGCAATAGTATTTAGAACTTTACCGAGCATGGAGGTGATTCAAAAGATATGATTCGTAATTTACCTAAATTAGGTAATATTGTTTTTATTAATAGTCAAAATATTTTATATTTTATATTGTATATTTTTTGTATTTGTTTAATTAAAATTTTTATTTTTTTATTTTTTTATAATCAAATAATATTTAAATATATGAACAAAATTTGCACTTTTTCATTTGAGTCAATGTTTAAATTTAAATATATTTGTGCATCTGGTTTGGTTTTGATTATTCAGTATAAATCATATAGATATAAATTTTAGAAACCGATGTATACATTTATATTTTGGTTATAAACCATATATCTAAATTAATCGGTAAAAAATTGTTTGATTCAATTATTCATGGATTTCTTTTATTGAATTACTCTCACCTTCAGATTTAACAATTGCATTTTTGAAACATGGTACCCGAGTAAATGAAATGTCATAAATGAGATTTATGTGTGTAAAAGTATTGTGACATAACTGATCTGCTTTATATTGCGCATGCGTGGGTTTGTATTTATTTTTTATCTTTTTGAAATTGGAATTTAAAATGACACAAATTTTATTTTTCTAATTTTATTTTTTATTGATATTAACATTTGGTGTCATTGGTTCTTCCGGTAAAGAGAAAAAAAAAAAGAGAAAGTAAAGAAGGAGAAGAAGAAAAAGAGAAAGAGAAGGAAATGATCATTTATAATATACTATTAAAAAATTGAATTATCATTTACTTTTCTGTTAATAGAATTTTATTTTTAATTATACTGAAATAGTGATTATACATTTTAATATATATATTTTTTATTTATCTTTCTTAGTTATAAATTTTTTTTATTATTTTAACAATTTTTTATTTATTTGTTTATGTACCTATTGGTAAACCAGTTACAAATAGCTCCAAAATGGCCTCCTTTTAGATCGTTATACCAATTGTATAAACCACTAAATAATGTTATGAATTGTTACAACCTTTAGCTTTCACAGTCTATCATCATTGCAACCGTAACGCTGAAAATGCTGCGTTTGAACCGATCAAGTCTTAAGTATTGATGTGTATGTAATTTTTTGAATTTTATTATGTTAAATCGCCAAACTCTTGCTTGACAAACGCGCTCTCTCTTCTTTTCCGTCAATTTCTTTGTCGTTTTAGGTTGGTTCATTGTTGCAATAGTTCGGTTATGTTTCAACTGATCAGTTCATATTTTCAGTCCCGGCCATTGTTTTATCATTCATGGCCGTCTACGTCCCTCTCGCTTGACCAACTCACTCTGAAATCAGAAAAATTGACACACACCTATTCATCATCTCTCCTTAGATTCCGTCGTTTTTATTTGCTAGAAATGCGAATATACAATAATTTTATTCCAGTTTTACGAACAGCTTGGTTGGAAATGGATATTGATTTGGTGAATCATATAACACTCCTTTCTTTCCACGACATGTTGTCTGAGCGAAAGTAACATTATTTGTCTTCTGATGCAACAACTCCTAAGCTATTTTACTTCTGAACTTTTAATCTTCTCCATTCTTTTGTTACCCTGCAAGAAGGTCGTAGTAATTGCATGTATCATTGTTATTTAAAATTTCCGTCCCATCTAATATTTTTGGACCTCAATCCGTTTTTACTAATCATGTTAGTTGTTTGTGTGAGGTTACCATCAATTCTCGTTGTTGTGTTAGTGATTCGGTAGTTATTTATCGCATGATCTTCTGTGTCTCCTGATTCGTGGAGGAACAGTCAGAAAATAGATTTCCATTAGTTAATAAGATTTTAGTCTATCAAATAAAAAAATCAAAACATTATCATTGCAGACTGCTGCATTTAGTAGTCGTCAAGAAAAAAAAAACTGCTGCATCTAGTCAATAATATATTATTGATTCATGAAACACATGAGAACACAAATTATAGGATAAAGCAGATGATCATAAATTTTATTTCAGCATTTGACAACTTGATAAAAAAATGACTTCAACTTATAATCGACATTACTCTAGAACAGAACCTTTCATCGTAGTCACATATTTGCAGTGACAAAGAATATGCTTCTCCTTGCTGTGACGAACCTACACGAAGCCTGAAAACAAAACATAATTATTTATTATTCCTTCTTAGCTTTCAAAATATTAGAGAGAGAGGAATCACCAAGTAAACGTAAGAGTCGCCGCTTGTTACAAATGCTTACAATATCTATATAAGGCCAAGGAGAGAGGGAGGCGGTGAAGGGTTTGATCGAGAGGAAATTATTGTTAAGTTTTATGAACATTTAACTTAAGATCAATTGGCGATGAGGGGAGTAATTTATATCCCTTATAAATTAGTTAATATTTTATTCAACTTTTAATGTAGGACATTACGTTCTAATACACTTCCTTAAAATGATGGTTTTTTGACCATTAATTTCATAATGTTCAGGTTTAGATCGATGATATATATTTTTGGAATTTGTCGATGATTTGACCAGTTATAGATCGGATCAGGTTAGATATGTGTGAATCGGACTTTAATACCATATTAAGTTCTATGATTTTCAATTCAAAATTAATTGGTGATGAGTGGAGTGACACATATCTCTTATATATTTTTTATACATTAATTAAGATTTCGTCCAATTTCAAATTAATTTCGTCCATTTCTGATGTGAAATATTATGTCCTAATAATTATTATGTTTATAAAATAGAGTCGCAAACAAATCAATAAACACACGACGAAAAGAATGGTTGGTGTTTAAATCGTGTTGATGACGTGAATTGAGGTTGGCTAATTATAAAGATATGATAATTGAATTATAAACGCGAAACAAGTTCTTAGAGATCATGACCTCCATTGTTTTAGCCGTCCAAACGTAGAAGGTGATGCTTATATTATATATTTATCAAATATTTGTAATTTACCTTAAAGTTTTCAGATAGTTGTCTCTAGAAGCTTCCACTTTATCATACAGTTATATACATCTTTTCATAATTGTATTTTTTTGTACTCCTCAGTTTCTTAATTACTACTATTTGTATATTTTCAGGGGCAAGAAAGCTTTCTTATAGCTATCTCGACATTGCTTTCTCTCCATTTGGTGATTACTGGAAAGAATTGAGGAAACTGTGTGTTACGGAACTCTTTACAACTAAACAAGTACATTCGATGCAGCCCATCAAGACGATGGAGATGAAGAAACTGATTAATTTAATCACTGAATCTGCTACTACGAAAACTCCGTTTAACTTGAGCCAGAAGTTCCTTTCTCTAAATGTTAACGTAGTTTGCAAGGCATCATTTGGTGTGAGTTTTCAAGGAACTGTGCTCAACAATGAAAAGTTCCAAGTGTTAATCTACGATGTACTTGAGATGTTGGGGAGCTTCTCTGCTTCGGACTTTTTCTCCTACGTCGGTTGGTTCACGGGCTTGCACTCGCGGAGAGAGAGAAGTGTTCGAGATCTCGATGCTTTTTATGAACAAATAATTGACTTACGTCTGCAGAAAAACAGACAAGAAAGCAGTGAAGATGATTTTGTGGACTTGCTCTTGAGGCTGGAAAAGGAAGAAGCTGTCCTTGGATATGGCAAACTCACAAGAAACCATATCAAAGCTATCTTGATGGTAAGTATAGTAAGGCCATATCTCATTATAATTTGAGATTAAGGTGAGAGATTAACATGTTTTCACTCAGTAATAAGTAAACCGTTTCATATTATTTAATTATGATCTATATATATAATAGTTTATTTTCCATGTAAATTTTTAATGTTAATTTGATACTAAGTAATCCAAAAGAACCGGTATGATCAGAACAAGACCGGTACAATTGTATTGGTTAAGTTGCTTCGTCGCGGTGTGGTTCTTCAGAAAAGACGAAGTAGCTTTGAACTCAACTCCAAGGAGAGAAAGGAGAATCCTTTTTGCGACTTTCCATGAAGTTTCATCCTCATACTTCTTCAGGACTCTTTTCTCTCCAATCCCTCCTCAAAAGCGGCTTCTCTCCAACCTTAAACTCCATCGACAGGTTTCTCCGATATCTATACCGTCGGCAGAAGCTCAATTCCATTCTTCACTTCTACACTCAGCTAGAATCGAAGAAGCTCCACATCAACCACTCCATTTACTCGATCGTCTCATGGGCATACCTCAATCTGAACAGATACGAAGACGCCGAGAAGTTCATCAACACCCAGATTTCAAAAGCCTCGATTTTACCCAGGACCCACATGTTGGATTCTCTGATTCATGGGTTTACCGTCACACGAGATGATCCAAGTAAGGCCCTTTCGATTCTCCGTGACTGCTTACGGATTCCCCACGGTGCGTTTCCTTCTCCCTTGACGTTCTGTTCACTGGTTTATCGGTTCGTTGATAAAGGAGAGATGGATAAAGCTGTGGAGGTTTTAGAGTTGATGACGAGCAAGAAAGTGAACTACCCGTTTGATAACTTCGTTTCTAGTGCTGTGGTTTCTGGGTTTTGTAAGATTGGTAAACCGGAACTTGCTTTAGGTTTCTTCCAGACTGCTTTGGGTGCTGGAGCTTTAGTGCCAAACCTTGTAACTTACACTACGATTGTGAACGCTCTTTTTCAGTTGGGTAAAGTTGATGAGGTTAAGGATTTGGTTAGGAGACTGGAAGAAGATGAAAGTTTTGGATTTGATTGTGTTTTCTATAGTAGTTGGATCCATGGTTACCTTAAGGGAGGTGCGTTAATGGATGCACTTATGCAAGATAGGATAATGGCTGACAAGGGAATAAGTCGAGATGTAGTGAGCTATTCGATACTAATAGATGGGTTTTCGAAGGAAGGAAGGTTTGGGAAAGCGTTGGGGTTGTTGGGGAAGATGATAAAAGAGGGAATAGAACCGAATTTGATCACTTTTACTGCTATTATGAGAGGACTCTGCAAAAAGGGTAAACTGGAAGAGGCATCTGCGTTGTTCGATAGAGTCTTAAGTATGGGGATCGAGGTGGATGAGTTTGTGTATGTGACTTTGATTGATGGCATTTGTAGGAAAGGATATTTGAATCGAGCTTTCTCCTTGTTGGGAGATATGGAGCAGAGAGGGATTAAACCAAGCATCCTTACTTATAACACTGTAATTAATGGATTGTGTAGGGCAGGGAGAGTGTCTGAGGCAGATGAGATTTCTAAAGGGGTTTTGGGAGATGTAGTTACTTATAGTACTTTGTTAGATAGTTATATCAAGGAAGAGAACATTGATGCTGTTTTGGAAATTAGGCGTAGATTTGTTGAAGCGAGAATCCCTATGGACTTGGTTATGTGCAACATTCTCCTGAAAGCATTTCTATTAGTGGGTGCGTATGGAGAAGCTCACGTGCTTTACAGGGCGATGCCAGAAATGGATCTGACTCCTGACACAGTCACGTATACAACGATGATTGAAGGCTGCTGCAAAACGGGTCAGATCGAAGAGGCACTTGAGATGTTTGATGAGTTGAGGAAAAGCTCGGTTTCCTCAGCTGTATTGTACAATCGCATCATTGATGCACTCTGCAAGAAAGGGATGTTTGAAACAGCCATTGAAGTTCTTATCGAGCTATGTGAAAAAGGTCTGTATCTAGACATCCATACATTTCGTAAATTGTTACATTCAATTCATGCGAGCGGAGGTGAACAAGGAATACTCGGCTTGGTCTATAGACTCGAACATTTGAATTCGACCATCTGTCTTGCGATGTTCAATGATGCTATATTGCTTTTATGCAAGAGCGGTTCTTTCGACGCTGCGATTGAAGTTTATATGGTTATGAAAAGAAAGGATTTAGCTGTTACATCTCTATCTACATTTCTAAAAGCACTGGTGGAAAATCTCAGATCATTGGATGCTTATTCACTTGTTGTAAATGCTGGGGAAAGTACTCTGCTTTCCATGGATGTTATCGATTACACAATCATCGTGAATGGTCTCTGCAAGGAAGGATTTCTGGCAAAGGCATTAGATTTGTGCACTTTTGCCAAACAGAAAGGTATCGTTCTTAATATCATCACTTACAATTCACTCATAAGTGGACTTTGCCAGCAAGGTTGCCTTGTAGAAGCTCTTCGTCTATTTGATTCGCTAGAGAAAATTGGTTTAGTCCCGTCTGAAGTCAGTTATGGAATTTTGATTGACCGTTTATGCAAAGAGGGGTTGTTTCTTGATGCTGAGAAATTTTTGGACATGATGGTATCAAAGGGACTTGTGCCGAACATTCTCATTTACAATTCGATGATTGACGGGTATTGCAAGCTCGGGAGAACAGACGACGCCATGAACATCCTATCTCGTAAAATGATAGGAAGGGTACCACCAGATGCATTCACAGTGAGTTCTTTTATCAAAGGTTACAGTAAAAAAGGAGATATGGAAGAAGCTCTGGGAGTGTTTGCTGAGTTCAAGGGTAAAAACATCTTTCCAGATTTCTTGGGTTTTCTTTTTCTAATCAAAGGCTTCTGCACCAAAGGGCGAATGGAAGAAGCGAGGAGCGTTCTGAGAGAAATGCTTGTTTCAGAACCTGTTGTTGAGCTGATTAACAGAGTTGATGCAGAACTAGTTGAATCTGAATCGATCAGAGGCTTCCTCGTCGAGTTGTGTGAGCAAGGAAGGGTCCCTCAGGCTGTTAAGATCCTAGATGAGATAAGTTCCACGTTTTATCTGTCCGGTAAAACCTCCGGTTCTTGTCAAAGTTTGCAGTTATTGAATGGTAGTGAAAAAGAGATAAAGGAGGAAGGCTATGTTCATGATTTCCACAGCCTTCACTCAACCGTTAGCTCACTCTGCTCCAGTGGGAAGCTGAAGCAAGCTAATGAGTTTGTTATCTCTCTGCTCTCCTGTATGCCTAGATAGGCTAGTCTGTGTACGGGACTGCTAAAACCACCCATAGCCAAAGCGGAATCATATGAGTGATTCGAACAGACTAGCTACAATTGGGTAGCTATTGGGTTGGATACCAATGCGTGAGGTTAGACAATTGATTCATCGAAATGGAACAACTTTTGGCGGTTGATCAAAAGCTTCTCTATGACATAAGCTGGTAAGTTAAATCTAGTCGCTTGTGTATTCGCAGTTCGAGAATCTCTTACAACTCTGCGTTTGTAGATATCATGAGTTATTTACTTATTGTAGGACCTCTAGAGAGAATTAGATGTGAATCAGAGAGGGACAACAATAGGAGCTCGAGGAACTCTAGGCTGTAGGGGAACACAGTCCCAATCCTTACCAGCTCGAACCACTGAGAAATGCTTTGGAATCCATGATTGTCCAGACACCTCTCTTTGCCGCAGAGACTCTCTTTGTTTCTCCTCCACATCTCTCTTGCCTTCTCTTGCTTTCTCCCACTCGTTCTTCATAATTCCTTCGCTGACCTCACTCCATACCATTGCCGACTCGCTCTCACTCACCCCCTGCAAAAAAAGAAAGAAGAAAACCGAATTAGGAAGGCTGATCAAGAACTATAATGCCATGCAAGTTTATAACAGTAACCTGCAGGTTCTTGACGATAGGAGCTTTGAGCTTTGCTATGTTATCACTCGCTTTGTATATAACCTCAAGTTCTCCAGTCTTCAGATTTTTCGCAGTAACAGTTCTGAAAACATTGATGTCAATGTAAATTATGTTCTGTAACTGTGATAAACAAGGAAAATTGAGTTATTTGGTTACCTGTCCCAATGTCCAAAGATTTCATAGAGTCGTTTCCCAGAGGAAGATTCAAAGATCTTGCCTTTGATGGATCTCCTGTTGTTTCCTGTGAATCTACTCAAGAATGAATCAGAGAGTAGTTGCAATTCTGCCTCGAGTTTAGTCTCCGGGCACTTTATCACGAGTTTTCCGGCCCAGTGAGCTCCCGTCGTTGGCAGAAATGTCATCACAAGTTTCGGTTGGTTCATTTCGTAAGTTTCTTTTTGATTTAGAAGTGTCACCACTCTTTTACCCTTAACCTCGACGTCCACGTAAGCACCTTTAGATTTTTCAAAAGGAATGAAAAAATCTCAATCTATAAATAGACCCATAATTTATTTAAATTTTATGTTGTATTTATAAAATCCCTGACGATATTGTACATAACTATGATTGATTTGAGATGTTATATAACAATTACTTTTAAATTGATTGAAATGAATTTGGAAACAGAAATACAAAGTGTGATGTGAACTACAATCGAATGAATGCAAATTAATTAGTTCCCTTTTATTTTGTCGTGGGTCAATATTCTATAAACCTACATATTTATAAATTAGAATTTTATACCGACTATTAGGGAATAGAATAAAAGTAATTATTTGTAAAAAAAAAATAGAGGTTAATAAGGATAAATGTGATTGTGCGTAGACGTACCACGAAATTTAGGTGAGAAGTATTGACAAAACGTTACGTCTATGTTTTCTTTCTCGTGAGTTGCATGAAGAGCAGTCACCGGTGGATGATGCGATATCTGAACAAACAAAAAAAATCAAATTAATTAATTCTAATACTAAGAATATGAATTTTGCATTGAAACAGTAATCCGTGTAATTAATTTAATTAGTATATAAAAGAAAAAAGAAAAACACTTGCTTGCTCTACGAGAACGTTAACGTGGCCATTGGAGACGTGGTGAGTTTCGCCGACGATAGGATTGTACGGAGCCATGCCAAAGATCAATGGCCGGAGAGTTGAGATGTTCCACGTTACGATTGATTTGAACCGTTCGATTGGTTGGTCACGGCAACCACACTCTCCCAATAGATCTTGACCGTTGAAACTGTAGACCATCTCGCCATAGCACTGGAGTTGCGATCTCGGTAGGTTCAGTTGAGGTGGAAGCTTTTCCCAGTTAATTAAAATTGCAAAATTAAGTTAAGTCAAAATAAAAAGGAAGTAAAATGTTGGTCACCAAGTCACACCAATGTGTAAAAATATGTGTATATATATATATATATATATGTAGTTCGTGTAAGAAACGTTATAGAGATTATTATTATTATTTATTTATTTTTTCGTTTTTGCCAGATAAATTATATTTAGATCAAAGAAGAAAAGAGAAATACATCTTACGGACGGCATCTACCATGTAACCCCATTAAATTGGGGACATACATTCTCATTTAAGGGAGAGAAACAATTTTGCTAAATATCGTAATGAATAGACAAGTCCTTTGATACATACATACAGCTCAACATAATACGGAGTACACAGATAGATCTGAATACGCCAAAAAAAAATCCCAATAAAATGGCAGATTCAGTAGGGAGATAATATTAGGTTGTGGTTCTATAGCATAGTTTATGGATGTGGAACTTGGTAGAAATATATTTTCAACTACAGTTAGATACGTACTATTTGGTAAAACAAAACAAACTAGAAAAAAAAGCCAACAAGAAATAACATGTACAAATTAAATAGTAATGTTCGGAAAAATTAGTAATAGTATTTTTCTTTTATGATCAACCAAATAGTACGTAACATATTGTCTGTCAATTATAGGTTGTTTGATAAAAATGGAAAAGAAAAAAAAATCGCTCGATAATAAAATGTTTTTGGCAAAAAGGAAGCTAAGTGGGTACTAGAAATAAATAGCAAATGTTTGTCTGTTTAGGAGCAAATCTCATGAAGAGAAAAAATAGATTTTCTATTGTTGGTAACTGAAATCCGTGGAAACAAAAAACAGTAAATAAGTGCATCTTGAAAGTTCAAAGATAAAAGATTCACATTTCTCTCAATACACATACTTTACATTTGACAACTGACAGACGAATAGAAAGAAAAAGGAGTTACATACCTGAAAGTTAGTGAGATCGGATCCTGGCCGTACGTTTTTAAAAAGGCTCAGGATCCGTTGGATGAGAGTGGAAGTTGTGTGTTCAGAGTCTTTCTCATCTTCTAACGAGAAAGGCTTCGCCAAAACAACGTGCTTTTTCATTTCTTCTTCTTCTGCCTTTGCACACAAAACAACCCACAATGAAACATTATTATATATATAATACACATATATAGTTAATCTTATGAAAGAATTTAAAAAACGCATACCATATGATAAGAACACTGCATATGAGCAATTGTTTTTGACGTTTGTTGATTTTAAAGATTCTGTGAAGCAAGATAGCGGCGAGAATCAAGAACCCTAATGATGAAACAGAAACAGAAACATAATCAAAAACAAAAACAGAAAAGGTTTATTAAAATTAGGCAGTGGATGCTATTAATAGAACATTTCCGAAGAGAATCACCTTACAAGGCAAAATCTTAAAAATGGATCAAGAGAAAGGAAATTAAAACGCATATGGAGTATTTCCCAAGTATATGTGTGTGTGTGTGTGTGTGTGAGTGCATATATATATATATATATATTATTTATAGATGAAAAATTAGCTGTTGGTTTTCCATTATAAATGACGATATTTTTGCGAAGCATTATTAATCTTTTTTATTTTGTTTTAAATAGTAGCAAGACATATTGAATTGCATAACCTTATTAGAGCATCAGCATTAGTTTAGAAAACTTTAAAAGTATCTGACAAATTTAATATTCTTATTTTTATATAATTTATAATTTAATCAATTTTAATGTTACAATCAGATTGATCCAATAATATAAAAACACATGTAAATATAGTATCTGAAAACTTTTCATTTGAGATACACTTCTAACCTTTTCACTTTTCTTTTCCCTGTTTTTTTATATTCTTTTTTGATTTTTCAAACCCTTTCCCTAATCCTCTTGACGAGGTTGCTCTTACTTTACCAAGAGTAAACTTAATTATAACTATGAAGTTTAGAAAGAAACGATAAAAGTGGTTTGTAGGTGAGTTATATAGTAGGTGAATTTGACTCAACCGTCTCAAAATTTCTCAATGAATCCGAATTCAAGTCTTCTTCACATTGAACCCAACCAAAAATAAAGTAAATTGCTCTAGCTAGCGATCGTAAGGGATATTAATAGAGTGGCTAAAAGACACATCTGTCGAAATAAAAGACGACATATAGTACTAGATATTGTAAAATATATTGAACGAATTAGAAGATCATCATAGTTTCTTGTTATAAATTAACCTAGACCAAAGAAAAATGATTATGGGGGTAACACTCACGCTGTAGCCAAATTTTGCGGTTCTGAATTGTTTTTAAGAA
>KE155041.1:8467-18823 GCA_000411075.1 Sisymbrium irio | reverse complement strand
ATGGAGAAAGGGTTTGTGCGGCCAAGCAGTTCACCTTGGGGTGCACCAGTTCTGTTTGTGAGGAAGAAAGATGGAAGCTTCAGGCTTTGCATTGACTACCGTGGACTGAACAGAGTAACGGTGAAGAACAAGTACCCTCTCCCAAGGTTAGACGAGCTGTTGGATCAACTCCGTGGGGCTACTTGTTTCTCTAAGATCGATTTAGCCTCTGGTTACCATCAGATTCCGATTGCTGATGAAGATATTCGGAAAACAGCTTTCAGAACGAGATATGGGCATTATGAGTTCGTGGTCATGCCCTTTAGCCTTACTAATGCACCAGCTGCATTCATGAAGATGATGAACAGCGTTTTCAGAGATTTTCTGGATGAATTCGTGATTATCTTCATAGATTAAGGATGACACCTCTCGTAAGATATCATTGAAATCTGTTGCGGAGGTGGAAGTAAATAACTTTTCGAAATAGTCAACCGCTACTTTTTTAATCTCAAGATCTGTGGTAACCTAGTCACCCGCCTCATTATGTAAGCCAATGATTTTATTTTTTACCCTTCGTCGTCTAGTTAAAGCATGATAAAATTTCTTGTTACAATCCCTGGATGTATGCCAGAAATTCCTGATTTTCTGTCGCCAATATAACTCTTTATTTCGACATGATTCTTTTAACGTTTTCGTCACTCTAAAAACCTGTTCAGGAATTCTACTATCATCATCTTGTACCTCCTCAAGAGGTGTTTTCAGATCGTTAATACGATATTTTGCATAAGGCAAAGTATACTTCCTCCAGACCGAGATTTCATGTCGATATTTTTGAAATTTATCCACAATATTTTTATCCACTCGACCGACCCCTAGATATTTCCCATCCTCGCAAAATTACGTCCATAAAACCTTCTTTCCTAATCCACCGTTTATCGAACTAAAATTGACCACGCTTCTTGGGTACCTTATCCTCTATAGTTGCCACCAGAGGTCGGTGATCAGAACCTAGAATGTCCAGGTATTCTATATAAGAAAATGAAAATAATGAGTGTCAGTCCTCATTAGCCAATCCGTATCCAGACGACATCTGATTATCTGACCACTTCTTCTACCCGCCATGATAAAGTATTTCTTTAAGCACTCCAATAAACCACAATTTTCAATCATATTATAAAAAGAATAAATGTCGAAGCATATCTCAATGGGCCTCCTTGTATGCTATCTCATTCAAATCTCCTATAATGAACCATGGATCATACCTTGAAATTCCGCCTCGACATCTAATATTCGATTACTTGAATAAATAATATCAACTTTATAAGAATCATCATAAAATAATGCTAGTCCACCACTTTTATCACAAAGATCTACCGTGTATAATTTTGAATAGCTAAAGTGAAACTGAAAATTTTGAACAAAGTCAAAGTGTTGTTTTGTTTCAGAAAAAAACAAAAATGTCGATTTATATTTAAACCAAATTTCTCTAAGATGACTAATTTTCCATTTACTACCAAGACTTTGACAATTCCAACTCAAAATTTGCATCCTTAATATATTATATATATTGTGCATTGTACCTATCGGGTTTAAAGATGCCTGGTACAATCTTTGAAGTCTCTCATATAACATAAGATAATGAATTTTTAACCGTGATAGAAAGTAAAGGATGTCTCCTAATACCAAAGCAAAATGTATCAAAAAAAAATCCAAGATCACATGCCCCAAATAAGTTGTTCCATCTGGTCAAAGCCTAGCAAATACGCCATATTATTATTAAAAAGAAAGCCAACAATATCAACAAACTCAGTTGCAGAAAACCAGTACTGAACTCAAATGAAACCATGATACCAAAATAACTCTCGGGTGATTAAGAATATATTTAATCCTTACGTGATATGAATCATTGTACATCAAACTCAAGACTTCCGTGATGAGAGTAATAGCAGCATTAGTGTTAAGAAAACTTTTACCAAACACAATCCAAGACTTTGTTTAATTTACCATTATGATGTTAACATTTTTACATAAATTTAGTTTGTTACATAATTTCCATTTGTAACATGATGTATGAACCGGTGGCGAGAAAATTGTTGCCGGTTTATTTGTGGTGTCAAAACTTACACATTAGAGAATTATTAGTATGTTCATTTGTTGCCGATGTGCTTGGTTTATGTAACGTAAGGAACTAGAGTAATTATCTTATTGAAATTTGGATGATGAGTAGCTGTCAATATATAATTTTTTTCCAACAAACATAACATATCAAAATAACATAAACATATCAAAACGCCTTTAATCCAGGTTGGTGGTGTTGAACCAATATAAAAGGCTTCTGAGTGAGGATTCTGACATTGTGCGGGTTAATTTTTCTGCTTTTGCGTTTTTTACACGTGGGATCAGTTTGATGGAAAATGGGTTAAAAACTCCTTCCATATTTGAAAATTCACTATGTGCGTCGTGAAAACTGGCCAGTCTTGCGGGTTAGACACTATCTTCACCAATTCGAGCAATCCGTAGCAAACACTATACTATATGGTGGTTATGGAAGTCTTTCATGCATTCCATTACCCAAAGTAAAGCCTGAAACTCTGCATGTAGCGTTGTCAAACTGGCATGATTATTACGAGACCCCATCATGTTTTCCGTCTCCTTTGCTTTTGTACAATACCAACTTTAACCTGAGTAAACATCTGAGACTTTCCACGAACCATCTATATAACACCACCATCCGTTATGTTCCGCTGTGGTAGCATGTGTTATAAATTTTTGTACGTGTTTTCCTATATCCAGTAATTGAGCCTCGTCCCATAGTCTACATTTTATTTCAGCTATACTCAGAATTTCATCTGGCTTACTATCCTTATTATGAAATACCTTTTCATTCCGACTTTTCCATAAGTACCAAATTATCCATGGGAAGTAATTATGTTCAGCTCCTTTAGGTAACCGCCAAAATAGATATCCAAATTTGTGAATACCGACGATGTCGGAAAGATCTGAGGGTTTGAAAGGATTTTGGAGAGAGCCCAAGTTTGAATCGTTGGAGGACATTCAAAAAAGACATGATTTATTATTTCTTCTTCTACTCCACATCGGGTGCATTGTGTATTACAACTAATGCCTCGAGCACGGAGATTCTTTGAATATTTGTAACTGGTATACATCCAAATTAGACCTGCCACATAAAATGTTTTATTTTTGGTGGACATTTAAGTTTCCACGTAAAAGCAAAAATGGGCTTAATATGAGGGCCATATGCAGATTCATTATTTTCTGAGTCCGGGAACATCTGTTCGATATCATATCCCGATTTAACTGTATATTTTCCATGTTTTGTGAAGTGCCACCCAAAAATATCCTTTTTAAGTATGCGACTAAGTGGTATATGTTTGATTATATCAGCATCTTCAGGGATGGTAGTTGTTTCAATCAAATTTATATTCCATGTTCGAGTCGGTGGGTTAATCAGATTGTTGACAGTATAGGGGGGATAATTTCGAAATTTGCATGTTGCTGATTTCGAGCGAGAGACGGGAGTCCAAAGATTATTCCATAATAAAATGGATGTTCCAGACTTCACCTTTTTGATTAGCCATTTTTTAACCCGAAATATAGTAGAGATAACACTTCTCCAACCATAGGAGAATATGCTCTTATTTGGTCCAGAGGATCCGAGTGAAAATATATGATATGAGCGGGTATTTACATTTCTTTAATTCTAGAATTTTTTCATGGAAACGTATGAATGTTCTCGTGGACTGCCGCTTGTGAATATGCATGAGTGCTTGAACGTAGAAACAGATTTGTTTTGCATGAAGTATTTGCATAAGTATTATTTGCATGGAAAAGTCTGCATAATAAGTATTGGTGTAAATACAATATAGACAGACAATGAATTTGTTTAAGCGGTTAGAAATGTTTTGCCGATATGGTATTTGTAGTTTGGTGTCTGTATAAGTTAAAGACACATTTCCAATTCAATATTTTATTAATTTAAAATATTATAGGAGATTAGATTTCAAAAAAATAAATTCCGCTGCATTTAAATAAATTAGCTGATCTGCTTGATCCGTGCATGTGCGGGCTTGTATTTATGTTTTTATTGTTTTTATGTGTTAAACATATGTTTTTAATTTTCTTTTTTCTGATTTTATTTTTAGTTAGTTTTCTGGGTATTTTTAGTGCTAATTGTATTAATATTTTCCATGTAAGATTAATCTTCATTTTGTTAAAAGAAAATTATTTCACACTGTGTTAGTATTGTATATGTTTTATACTATTTATTCCATTAATTTCATATATATATTTTTACGTGTGTATTTATGTTGGTATAGATGTGTTTTTTTATCTCTGTATAGGCGCATATTGTTTTTTTTTTTTTAATATTAGGGGCATAGTGTTCTCTTTTCTTTTTATTATATTTGACATTTGTTTTTATATGTGCTAACTTTTGTTTAATGTCATCTTATTTATATTAGGATCAATTTTTTTATAAAAAAGAATCATAAGGCATAATTGTTTGTTGGAGTTGATACAAGTGAGTGGTTGTTTCAATTGTTATAATACTCATAAACCTTTTTCAATATCCAAATCAACTGGAGTTGTTTAAATATAAGACTAAAATTTATTAAGAACTTTATATAGATATATGGTCCATGAATAATATACATTTCTAATTAGATATATTTCTTCATATATATAGGTTTGATATTTGATAATATAGTAATATATGATAATAATTATGTTTGTGCTGTTAAAGTTTTGTTTTATTTTATGTTCTTTTTTTTTTGATAAATGTTTTACCTAATAATTAATATCGGAAAAATGTAAAATTTGAAGACATGATGGTAATTTTTAGCTTGAAAAATTCTATTTGCTGTTATCAAATTTTAATTTATCACTAGGTGAGCATCCGCGCATACGCACGAAATTTAAATTGAAAACTACTTCCTCCGTATTTTTTTAAAATAGCGTTCTAGGTTTATGCATATAGATTAATAAAACATATGATTTTGTATATTTTCAAAACAAAAATACAATTACCTATACACTTAACAATATTTGAACCAGTAAAAAATAAATGGGAGAATCCTATCAATAAATTTTGCATTGAAATTATAAAACGACACTTATTTTGAAACGAAAATTTTACTCAAGAACGACACTTATTATAATACGGAGGGAATATATATTATTACAGATTTAAATCATTATATCTTTATTTTTGAGAAAAATAATTTTTTTAGTTTAAGGAAATTAGTTTACATTATTCTTATTTTATTATTTAATGATATTTACATACAATTGGTACTTTCATCAATTATAAATTTAGATATATAACATTTATGCAAACATTAATGAAAAATTTATATTTCATTAGTATATTTTAAATGTTTTAGTACTATTTTAAATATTAAAGAAGTTATTAATATAGAATCAATAGAATAAATAAAATTAAACAGAATAATTATAATGTATTACAAATTTAATAATATATTACGTAAATTGTATAATAACTATAAAGGTAATTAAATACGTGAAAACATTGTTTTCTTCTTCTCTTTTTGAATTATTGTTGTGTTTTTATTCTAACTGAGTTATTTATATTTTCTCTATGTTCATTATTTATTTCTGTATGTTTTGTATTTGAGATTATCTCTATTGAAAATACTATATGTATATTCTCAACATAAACAACATAAATATTTATACATGTTTGCCTCACTATTTTCATTTCTAATTTATACATGTGTTATTTTAATTTTTCATATTTCTGTTTTTATAATGAATGTATTTTTCTCAAATGTTTACATTTTTAATTAAGCTTAGTTATTTATGGACTTTTGCCATTAGTATGTAATATATTAATTTGATAGATAATATATTCTAAAGAATTATAAAATGAGAAAAAAATATTAAGTTCCATATTATTTTTTAGTAACATCAAATTCGGTTTAAATGATTATATGTTTATATTACATACATATGACATATTGAAAATATGACATAATATAGATGTATATACCTGTTTATGTGTTTTTTAAACAACTAAATCTATGTAAGTCAACAACCAAAATGAGAATTCAACACCTCAAAACAAAGCACATCATAGGCGTAAACCAAAGTTAACCAGACTTTAACAGATCTGAGATATTCTTTAGAGATTTAGAAAGCACATACATAAGTGAATGGTAAAGACTGAACAATAAACAGAAATCTGTTTTAAGAGGCATTCATAGCTTTTGAGCGGCAGCTTTCATGATCTCTGTCTAGTCCTTCACCAAAGTGTTCCACCGGCTTCATTCCACCTTGGCTGCCACCATTGGCTTGGTTACGCCTCTACCACCTCTTTGTTGGTTTCCTGTGCCATTTGGAAAACGTTTCACAGGAAGAGATAAACTTCTTCCTCTCCTCTCCCACGTCTAAAGAGAAGAACCAAAGATAAGCAATCCCTCAGAATGACACAGACCTGTGTTGAAGCCCAATCTGCAAATCTGCAAGCACAAATCACTCAGAAAACCTATTACGAAATTTTGCTTTCTTACACACATTACCATTACCATTAACAATACACAAAACGTTTAACAATGTCAATCAGCACTGCCAAAGAGAAGAGAGAGCTCATGAGTATAATTGTAAGTCCTGTAAATATCCTGCCAGTATCCTTTCTATTTATTGAGAACACAAGTTATAAGCACTAATAACAAAAAATATCTTATCTTGCCTCTCCTATCTGAACTTGTCTCTCCATGCTAACTATGCCGATTTATATTAACTATCACCAACAAAAAAAATTGTAGAACAGGGAACATAAATATAATCGAGCCAAGATATAATTGTAGTATGTTGATGCCATTTTGACTTATTTCACAATTTTTTGTAGGAAAATTGTTACATCCCTGCACCAATCAATCCTCAAAACTCCAAAATAACATTACCAATCAATCCTAATTAAACATGTGAAAATAAACTGTATTTAGTTTTATCTTTCACTTGGCTTAACTTTGCGAAATACCCGTGCACCAATAACCACAAACCGAAAAAAAAGTGCCAAGCCACAATTGGAAACCGTCTTTGGTAAATGCGCAGACCAAGGTTAACATCACCTTTGTAAGTTCTGGCTTCATAGAGCCTTGCACCTAACGTACACCACCTTTTGAGAGACCTTTACGTTTTCCTCTTTTCCTATCCATTTCTGCAAAGTGCTTTGCTGCAATGCACGGCTGAAAGAGAAAGACAATGACCATGGCTTCTTGGTCTTCCACTGGTTCATTACGTTCAAGTTTTCGGTTGCCTCGTCCTCGCTCTGTCCACCTGACAAACACGATAGCTGCCTCCTCTTGGTAAGGCAACAACGTTCATCCTTGCTAAATATTTTCAGATCGTGGATACAATTGATTAGATCGATTCGTTGACTTTTGAATACAGATCGATCAAATAAAAAAACCTAAAGAATTTTAAAAGTGATGAATACTGAATCAAATCTACTCGTTTATATAATTTTAGAAATAATCGACGACGATGGAAGCGGCTAAAAAGACAGCGAAAATGGATTTTGATAGATTGGCGGAGGTGAAGAGACGAAGTTGGAGATGAACGATACGACGTCGTTTAGCAATTCTAAAAAGGGACACGTGTCAAGCAGCTGTGTGCTGACGTGTCGCGCTCCTGGAGAGAATTATTCAAATATTATAGTATAGATTGTGGTGATAGTACATATTTAAATACATGTTTAGTTATAAACATAAATCTGTCGAACAGATAAACCCATGAGGTGGTTCATTTATTGAGATCTAATGGGAAGCTCACATTCATGGTGAGGAGCTGAAAGAGCTTTGGCCCTTAGAGAGACGGAGGCGGTGGCTACCTAGGTCGACACAACTTCTCAATTAGAAAATAGAATAACAAATGAGGCCAATTTGGGCTAGGCAATGAAAGGTCCACAAGCCTGTTATGATTTAGCTAAGGTGTCGAGTCTAATGTGCATGAGAAGATAGCAAAGATACAAAAATCGTCTGTTTGTAATTTTCGCGTCTAGATTACTTGACGAATGGAAAATTGAGTAGGCCCAATTAGAGAAGAACCACAAGAGTAGTGTTTATAGACTGTCAAATGGGTGTTGAAAATAGAAAAGATATTCTGGGATGCTGGTTTAATTTTACGGGTTTAGAATTTCATTTCGAAAACAAATGGACACGTGTCGAAAAGTGAAGGTCTGTTAACTTTTAAGTTTCAATGGTTTCTCCTCTTTACAGATACACCATCCACGTGTCTTTATATAAAAGTGGCGACCTGGTTCTCCCTATAAAAAGAAAATATTCTCCCATTACATATAAAATAAGAAACTGTGTTATAAACTAAGAATATAATAATTAGTTTGTGTTATGAAATATTAACATTATGTATATATATATATATTATATATAAAAGCCGGCTGTCTTTCTCCTGTGATGTGACACGTGACATTGCAAGTAATCGTTAAGTGTTCTGTTCTTCTCAAATTCCCTAGCATCTCTTCTTTTTCCTTCGGGTTTAGACAGCTAAAAGTAAAAAAGGACGATCGGGTAAATTATCTAAGCTTTGTTGTTCAAGGGGTGGGGGTTCGGCCGTTGGGGGACTCACCGATCGGCAACTCCATAAGCTCTCTAAATCTCTCGTTCTCTCCCCTCGAAATCAACTCGATAAACATCTAAGTTTCCCCATTCTGTCGCTTTAAGTTGATTCGTTGTGATTTGACGATGGCGAGTTCTCGATTATCTCATATCTGTTCTTAGTTTCTCTTTTCGATGTTTTGATTTTTGCATCTCATTCCGTTTATGGATTTCAGGGAGGAAGCTAGAATCTCGAGTCCTCGATAGATCGGCTTCTGAACGAAGAAGACGCAGATGAAGCTCGCCAACAATGTCACCGGGACAAGGAAAGCGGCTACTGAGATTCTGCAGCTTCGTTTCGAATCGAAGGACTGGAAACTTCTGACTGAGTAGATTATTACTGTCGTTTGATGCTGAATCAATGTCTTTGTTGATTTTTTCTGGTCGACCATCTCTCTGATTATTTCTTTGGTTTTGAGGAATATGGCCATAGCTGATTCTAAACCTAAGAGTCTGGTATGCCGTAAGAATTGCTAAACGTTTTCTCAACTGTAAGAATATGGCTCTAATTTATTTATATGATTGATGGGATAGATGGAGCTCTTGGTGGTGGTATATAGTCAGTTATTTATAGTGGTATGTACGTGTATGCTTGAACAGGACACTATGTCATTTGCTTGGTAATATGAGATTAGTACTAAGTTTGACGTGTATAGAAATCAAGTCTTTTCTCTGTTTACTTTTATACAAATCTTCAAAAAAAATTTCTTACCTCACGTTTCTAGCTTTAAACCTTTTTGTCGCGTTAAAATATGGAATTGATGTCAGTTCAAGGTAACAAAATTAAATCTATCTCTTGTGTCTTCGAGAGTCGCACCATATACAAAGCTTCTCCACCTGCACGTAAGATCCGTACTACGCATTCCTAGAATTTTAGCTACTACTACGCCAAGTCTCATCGTTAGTGAAAATAACATTCCATGATCATTAATAATAAGACGAGTCTCGCTTATCTCTTTTCTTTATGGGGTTTAAGTATATAAATCCTGGCCATCTTTATGGTTTTTCATTCTTACCAGTCAGCAGGAAGTTAAAACCTTTTTTTCATATGGTACTTCATTTTCGCTTAGACCCTTAAAGGAATTGGCATCAAGGTTCTGTTCAGTTGATAGGTATGGATCCGAGTTAAAAAAAATGGTTCGAACAGTTTTTCTTTTTTTTTAAGGATGACAATGCAGTGATCCTTATTTCATAGTGTAGAACTCCATTGATACTCTAATTCATGAGTCAATTTTATAAATGGGATTCTCTTGTTAGGCAATTGTTACTCATAATATTGCTAAAATACCAACATTGCAGTAAAATCTATAAACAAAACCACCATATATAAGACTAAGCACTCACCAATATGAAATTCTAAAATCATGAGTTCAAACAAATAACTACACTAATCCAGTTGCCTAAATAAAATCTAAAATAGTGAATGTGGTGTTATCAAGAATCATTTAAATGATGACACACTTTATGCCCCTTCTTTGATGTACATTATATTTTAAAATGTTCATAAAAAACATTGGTGCATCTTACACCTAATATTGTATTCAACAAATTACTAATAAAGACTGATAATTTTAAAACAATAGGATAAGCTGTACAATTTGAACCCAATGAAAACACCCAACACCCAAAACCCAAATAACAAACAAGTAAAATACATAAATCAAAATCTCCAAAAAAAACAAATTACCATAATGGAATCCAGTTTCAAAAAATACATATTGCA
>KE155038.1:24990-35131 GCA_000411075.1 Sisymbrium irio | reverse complement strand
TTTTTTTTTTAAATCAATGGGTTGAATTCATTAAGGTTAATTTCGGTATTTCAGGTACAAAAGGTTAGAAGAGAAAAGAGAGGAACACATAGGATTAAATTTTTGTACGGCATCCTTCTAGAGAAATTGATCCTTCTTCAACGCAACGACCTAAATTGGATTCTCTGATTGCGTTCATATGGTGGATTTTTTTTGTTATTTTTTTTTGTTTTTTCTACGTGTTATTTGGTAGATCTGGTACTACAGTTACACTATTTATTTCAGAAACATGGCAAACGAAAGAGTTTTGGTTTGGTTTGGTTTGATCTTCAAGGTTCTGGAATCGCACATAGATGCTAACTTTATTTCAGGGGATTAGTGGGCTGCATATGGAGGTTTGTCTTGAAGAGTTGCACTGAAAGATAAGTTTTTATGCAGATGGTTTCTGATCGACTCGGATCCTACCGCTGATGAATTGTTGAAACAATAGATTTCTCGTTTCCGTTTGATTATCTCCCTTGTACATATCCTACGCCATGCAAGAGTTTTGATTAAGGTTCTCTCATCTGATTTTCCAATGGACCTAGCTATTGAATTTTATCTAATTGATTGGCTACATTAACTTAAGAGAAATTCTGTGTTTTTGCAAGTGAGAATGATATTGATCGATGTTTATGGTCAAGGATGTTGATCTTTTATGAATGCCATTTTGTTTGATTTTTTTCCTCATGCTCAGTAATCCAATACTGACGTTTGATTTTTCATCTTCTTCTGAATTTTCAGATGGATTTGAATGAGCCGATGCTGCTTTTGAATTTTTGGATTGGTCAAATACATTTTTAGTTTTTTTTTCTAATATTATATGATCATTTGTAATCCTTTAGTTGATACGACCTAAGCTTATATATGGAATTAAGTGATTAAGACAAACTTGGCGATGCCAAGAGCTTTTTAATGTCATTATGTCAAAAATTGATTTTTTTTTTTTTGTCATTAAAGAAACAGATTCATATTGACTCTATTAACCAAAATGGTACCTTTGTATTAATGTGAACGACATAAAACGGTTGTATTCTTGCACTCTTTATTAGCGTATCCGCTTTTATATTCCACGTTCGTGGGACTTGAATGATTTCTGAGCCGTAGAAATGTTTCTGCAGTGTTTTTACATCTTTTAAATAGCTTGTAAAGGTTAGCCATTCTTCCGGTTCCGACACCATCTTCATCAATTAAGAGTAATCTGTTGCAAATGTAATGTTATACTGTCTTTACAAATGTAACGTTGTACTGTCAAAAATTGTTTAAGAATGTGAAATTAGCATGGTTTGAGACTGGATTTGCCAAGCCGTATTTCGCCAAGAGCTTTTTATGTCAGTATTTTTAAAATGCTTAGATAATGTTAAATTATCATGGATTGAGAGCTGATTCGCCCAGCCATAAAACGTTTATGTTTCTTAAGAACTTGAGAACTTCTGCTTGTGCCTGTTCTCACGTCAGAGAAAATTGCACAGAACCTCCAGCAAATGAGGAACATTCAAGACATTTACAAACAAGCTATTAACCCTCATCGCTCCATCCATGCAGCAAATGTCAATCAAAAATTTAATTAACGAAAGAAGTTTTCAAACCAAAGTGATCACTATCGAGAACCAACTTATACGAATCAAGTGAGGTGGAAATTATGACCCTTCTTTTAGAATTAAGTTAACACACTAACATTTTCACTATTTTTCTTTTTTTCCTTGAAGAAGGTGGCAAGCCAAATAGAGGTCACAAGGGAGACAGATCTTGATAAAGCCTACGAGACGAACGTCGGTCAGAGCAAAGAGCGCAAAGAGAGAACACAAACACATGCAGACACGTGTCACTACAGAGACACGTGTCAATTTCGTGATGACAGCTGTCTTTTGGTGGCTCTATAAGTTTGCAACGTAGGGAAAAGGCAAAAGACGAGAAAGACTACGGGTCGAAAATTTCTAACACACAAAAAAACATTTTCAAAAGCTATTCTGAGAAGAAATTGTTTCTTTGATTGATAAATATGGCGGCTATGCAACTAACGAGAACGGCTTTTTTCGGTCTCTTCAGAGCTTTCCCTAAAAGCCGAGCTCCTCCGAGAACTCTTGCGGTGGTGATTGGTCGGAAAAGCTCTCGTGTCTTATTCGCCTCATCCGTTAATAACCATTCTAAGGTAATTTAATTATATATGCAGATCAAGCAGATCGATGCATAGCCGGATTTTAATTTAAGCGGTTGTGTTACTAGTTCATTCAGATTTCAATACTGTTTTGTTTACACAATTTATTTGTTTATATGTACTTTTGATTTGTAGTTTTTCTCCAAAGTTCTGTATGTATTTAAAATATTGAGACGTTAATTTTTTTCAATATCTATAAAATTTTCTTACTCTGTCAATACTATTTAGTATTTATTGCAAAGCTGGTGTTAGGTTAACGTGTGCGTGTGTGGTAAGAAATAAAGTTGAAATTGAGACGCTTATACAAGTGATCAACAGTTACGGTTTTTTTTTCCATACATTATCGAATATAACTTTAATATTCATATTACACAAGACTCTCTACATGGCATATAAGGTGGTAATTAGGTTAACCAGTGTGACAATATGTCCGAGTGGAAATTGAAACTTTTAAAGAATTGACATTGTTATGGTTATACAGGGAAGAAATGATCCTGTAGAGAAAGCGAGGGATTCAAGGGCGGATTTGGCTTATGAGTCCAAGAAATGGAGAGAAGAATCCGGATACTCAGAAACTGGCAAAGAGAGAGATAAGGACAAAGATTATGCAGAACAAACAAAGGACAGCGTGAATCAAGGAGCGAGCAGAGCAGCTGACAAAGCTTATGATTTGAAAGAGAATGTTAAACACAAAGCTTATGATATGAAAGAGAATGCTAAAGACTATGCAGAACAAACCAAGGATAAAGCGAATCAAGGAGCGAGCAGAGCAGCTGACGAAGCTTATGATATGAGAGAGAAGGCTAGGGACAAAGCCTATGATGCAAAAGAGAAGACGAAAGATTATGCAGAACAAACCAAGGATAAAGTGAATGAAGGAGCGAGCAGAGCAGCTGACAAAGCTTACGATATGAAAGAGAAGGCTAGAGACAAAGCTTATGATGCGAAAGAGAAGACGAAAGATTATGCAGAACAAACTAAGGATAAAGTGAATGAAGGAGCGAGCAGAGCAGCTGATAAAGCCTACGAGACGAAAGAGAAGGCTAAGGACAAAGCTTATGATGTGAAAGAGAAGACGAAAGATTATGCGGAGGACTCAAAGGAGAGAGCAGACGATATGGCTCATGGGTTTAAGGAGAAGGCTCAAGATGTTGGGGAGAAAACCATAGAGACTGTGAAAGAAGCTTGGGAGACTGCGAAGAACACGGCTCAAAAGGTTACAGAGGCGGTGGTTGGGTCCGGTGAGGAGGCGGATAGGGCCCGGGATGATGTTGATAAAGGTTTAGATGATTTGTCAAAAAAGGCCAAGGAAAATCGGAAAGACGATGATGATTACAAGAGGTTCTAAGTTCGCTAAATAGCTGTGTTTTTCTTTCTTACTAGTCAAAACTCAAAAGTGCTTCTCTTTGTTTTATCAGTACTTCCAGCAAGTTTAGACTTTCTTTACTGTCACTCTTCACCAAGATTGATATGTAAAGCGGCAATCATGTGATTGTCAAAGTCTAAATCTTTACTTTATAATTTATGGTATTATGCTTTATGGTATTATGCCTAAAGAAGAGAATGTTTTGACTGTTAATAAATGTGTACTTCCCACAATCACACTCAAGTAAAAAGCCTTTTCTATATGAGGGCCATCGCTAGAGATGGGAGTCATGTTTCAGAAGTTATCATATACACACAAGCTTCGCATATATTAACTGAAAGTGAAAACTAAATCTAATTCTGATAATTGGAAGCTTCAAACTTATCTCCAAAGGAAACGGACAAACGTTTGCAAGAGACCAGCTCCCATATTTGCTATTTCATTTGACTGTCTGTCACGTGTCCAAAGTCATAAAGCTGCATGGTTGGTTAAAACGGTCATGATAACCGAACGGTTCGTTTTGTAAGCGGTTTATCTCGGTTCAAATTTTGGAAGAAAGTTATGAGCAAAACACACATTGTTATGGTTACTTCACATTTCAATAAACCAAAGGGATGACCTCAATCTCCTTGGCCGGACCAATTTAAATAAAACCAAACCGATCGTGTAACGTATTTAAAGGAGGAACATTTAAAGATGATCTCTCTAAGAAAAACAAAAAAATGGGTGTACTTGAAAACCTATGGGATGACGTCGTCGCTGGTCCTCAACCTGAAGCCCGTGGCCGTGGCCATCTCCGGCGAATCTCCACAGGGTTAACTAGCTTGAACAATACCAAAGGTTTAAACCGAAACATTTTAGATTTGAGCTATGATATGATGATGTTCTCTAACCGGAGTATCAACATATATATATGGTTCTTAGAAGGAACAACGGTGGGGGGATCAGCGTCACTTCCGGCGAGTCCAGCTACTCCGGTGACACCGGGATCTGGCCGGAAAGTAGATGTGTGGAGGAGTGTGTTTCATCCGGCAAGCAATGTGACCACGAGGGAGATTGGTGCTAATGTCTTTGATAAACCTTCTCATCCTAATTCTCCCACGGTTTACGACTGGTAAGTAAATATGTTTACACTAATTTTTTTATAGAGTTTGAATTCAATTTGTTAATGATATTGATTTCTTTGTACGATCAAGCAAGAATTAACATTACAATCTTTGGTCGATAGTCGAGTTTACGGTTGGTTTTTGGTTTCAAATACTAACTGTAGAATTACATTGCAAGAAACATTATTTTCTAAATGATTACAAACATAATATAGTTTGTCGACCTTTGGGGGTTATTATTGTTGTTGAACAGGATGTACAGCAGCGAGACCAGGAGCAAGCACCGTTGAAACGTACTCTTATAAATCAACGGACCGTCAAACTAAATAAATCAAGATCTCATTAAATTAAGTGGTTATTCTTTATTTCAAGATGATCAATTGGGTGGGCCGTATGATTGGTGTTTAAATAAATTATTAAAGATTTCAGTTTCTTTTCCGCTGTTGTCTCTCTTTGTCGGGTGAAATAAATACGTCAACGAACCAGTCAATGATACCAGTTGTCAAAAATGAATGGTACAGTTTAGAATTGTTATGTAGCGGTTAACTAGGTCCCAGCAACCATCTAGAAGCTTGCTAATTCCATCAACTTACAACCTTCTACAAATTAACATATCTTTTACATAGTAAGTTGGTAGCTAGTGTCATGATCCAAAAAAACAGGATCTCAACAAAAAAAGAAATTGTTAAATCAATTTTATAAATAGTTTTATTTTATAGAAGTTTATACAGGAAAATAAGGGTGAAATCATAATAATCTAAAAAAATATTTTTACTATTTTCCATAAATATGCACGTACCCACGTAAAAACAAACATATTCCAACAATAAATCTTCGGGCATATTAAAGATATCATTATCTTTATTATGAACAACCGTCACTGAATATCAGCAATTTCTAAAGATATCGATAGAAACTGTAATTATCATGACCATTCTTAGTTCTTAGCATTCCAAAAAAGAGTTATTTTAATCAACATACATGACTGACTTGAAATTTAGAAAAGTAAGAGAGAGAATAGAGAGATATAAGGAAAGCAATGGTGTTTTTAGAGGGGAACTAATTTTGAAATTATTAGTTATTATGAATTGCAATTACTCTCCAAATAATTGTACACAAGAATCGGTTAAAATATCCCTAACCATCTTTTTTCAACATAAAAATCAAAACACAAAATGGTAAGTCCATCAACAACATTTTTACACATATTTGACATAAATTAATAATAAAAAGCATTTATTTCTTCTTTTTTATAATACAAAGCATTTACTTTTAACCAAAGAAAAGTTCTTGAATTCAAGTTTCTATTTTATAAATTTAAAGATATAAAAAGGTCCAAGTTTGAAAGCTAGTTATTACAAAAATGATGTTATAGAACTTGTCAAGTCCATTATAGTATTCATAGCATCTTTAGATAGTATTAGCCTCTGCATAATATTGTAGATACCATTAAGTTGTTGGTTAAGTGTTGTTAGTTAAGCTTATTGAATTATTAGACTATTTTTATCCGAAATTTAGCTAAAAATGCTAAATTCAAAATGAAATTGTTCTATTATGTTTTTCTAATCTCTAATTGTCTAATTATATTCAAATCTGTAAATCTGATTTTACCATCTAATTTCAAAAGTTATAATTTTATTATATTATTTGTTTGGTTTTATTATGTTTTTTATTTAATTTTTGTTAATTAAAAACGTCATTTGTTAAAAAAAATTATTTATTAATAGACAGTTCAACTAAATTTCTTTCTCAACCCACTTTCTCATTCTCTCGCCGTATTCTCTTCTCATGCGAATATCATTCCCTCTACCAATCTCTTCTCCGACGAATCCATATTCTCTGTTCCAGTTGTGTTCTCTTTCTCTTCCTCTTCGTTTGTCTTCGTCTCTTCTTCTCATCCACTTCGTTTGTCTTCGTCTCTTATTCTCATCCACTTCGACTCAATCTCCTGCTTTTCTTCAATTCATGTTCCATTGAAGTTAATCCCTTCTTCTCATGTTCAAAATCTTTTTTAACAGATTCTCACTTTTAGATGGAAATATTCTTCAGGCCTTATAATTTTCCTTTTGGTAATTTTCATTTTGTTTGCAGATTTCATATGGTGAATTTAACTGTCTTCCATGGCTCTCATTAGGTGCCATGAAACTCATTACTCGAACTTAGATCCAAACCCAATGACACTAAGTTATTTACATGCTACTACATTTGTTAAAATAGCATTTTCTTGTAATGTCTAAACTTGGTGCCAAAACTGTTTATTGTAGTGAGTTTTGACACAAACATGGAATTTTATGCCATAAACACAAAGGAATAGAGTATTATTAGATCCACTATTATGAGTAATGAGCCTCCAGCTTTTGAGAAGAAGGATGATTCAGACATGGATGGTGTTGAATCTGTTTTCAAAAACTCCAAGGTGAGAATAGATTTGTTGTTTTCTTTCATTTATGCAAGAATAGCATTATATAACGCATGTGATTGATCATATGCAGGAACATCATGTTACTGAGAAGAAAGAATAGCAGCCTGCTGCAATAGTTATGCATTTGTGATCATCTCTATGTCAAGAGGTATTAACCTCTTTGAATTTCCCCAAACACTTGTCAATGGTGGCTTGTAGTTGATTATCTACTTTTCAATGTAAATACCACTAGCAGAAGTGGTATCTCTTGTGTGGTTTATTAAATTTTTTAATTGCACTAGCATTGATGCTTTTAAATATTTTGGTAGTGGTGACATCGTCCGATTTTATCTCACTATAGTTCTTATTAATTAAAGTTGTTAAGATAATACTTTGATATAAAATATAAATCTATAAATCTATAAATTAATAAATCGATAAATTAATAGAAATTTCTGATCTCAAATTAAATTTTTGATTCAATTAATTATTCGATAAATTAATAAATTATCATGGTTCCAAATTATTCATTTATAGAAGTTCTATTCTAGTGAAAAATATTGAAATTTTTCTTTTTTCTAGGCACCTACTTATGCTTCTCTCTAAGCTATTTTCTTGCTGTACTGATTTGTCAATGATTCTTGTATTTAGCAAATACTTGACATACTCCTCTTAGACTTTTTTCATAATGATTTTTTCTTTCTTTTCTTTTGATAATGACCTGATAAAAATGATAATGTTGAAGTCCCTCATGATATTATCAAACATTTTGTGGACGAAGCATAGAAAGTTTGATTATCAATACTGATTATGTTTCTTAGACACATCGTGTTTGGTTTGGATATATTGAGAAACACACATGTTTTCTATCTGAACTGAGCTCTGTCTCTGAGTGATTGAGCTTCCATCTCGAAACTGTTCAATGGATAGGCTATGGTAGAAGTGAAATAGGGGAAGAGAAAGAAGCCACCATTTACAAAATTTTACAAAATGAAAAGCGCTTGTCGTTTAAAGAGTGCTTTGATCTCTCTACATTGAATAGCCATGATGAATGATATGATTATGATCAATGAGTTGGAATCTACTATCAACTTTTTGATTTTCTATAGAAATTTTTTTTAACCATCACTCTTGAAATACATTTAGAATTTTTTTGTATTGACAATGCGATGTTCTTGTTACACTCTTATATGTCATGCTTCTCTTGGTTAAGTGAAAAAAGTATCATTAGCATTTTAGATTTTAAATTAGGTTTGAAACATCTGACCAAATGAATCCTAAGAAAATATCAAAAAGTTGTTAGCTTTTTAACTCCTTATCATTGCTCTGCAAATCTTACAGCCAAGACAAAAACTTTGTCACCTTTAACTACATTTTCACAACAAAATTCAATGGAATATAATTCTTAAGTTTCTCGAACATTCTCTTAATCTACAAAATTCTCATGCTCAACTAGATAAACCAAAATGTCATCATTTACAGTAAATTAAAAATTCTTTTAACTTTTTTTTTCTTTTCCTTAACTCTGGTCCCTTAATGTTCCTTCAGAAACCTTAGAACAAAATATATCACACTCAACCAAGTAAACCAGAATGTCATCGTTTTACAGTAAATTAAAACTGCTCTCAGTTTTTATGCTCTTCCGTAACCATAATGTTTCCTCATAAACTTTAGGATATATTCTATCAAAAGCAACCGAGTTCTGTTCATGGATGCTTAACATGCCATCTTACAACAAATGCATACATATTTTTGGAAAGAGAAAAAATGAAGAACATACATATTTTCACATAATCTGGTTGTAGACTGAACCAAAAGAAAAAAAAAACAACAACTTAGATCTCTTAATATTTTTGAAGAAAATAGAATAATATTTGTTATATAGTTACTGGTCTATCTAAGCTGGCTTTGAAAGACAATGTAAGATTATGATTAATTGTAATTTAAAAGGGATACAATTTGTTAAATTTGTGAGTAAAAATGCAATTTGGATATAGTGCTGTCACTATCAACCACTGAAATATCAATTAAAATATATGTAACATTGAAATAAGAGTTATTTACATCTAGAGGTACTTTTTATCAAACTTATTACATGTAGACATACTTTACACATGTAGTGTACTTTGAGCATTGGTTGCCGAGATATAAGACCAAATTTAAGTTTTTTTTACAGGACTCGTTAGAGAGAAAACTAAATTAATCATTTTAGTTACAATCTTGTTCAATCTTTGACCATTCAATAGATGTGTGGTTAAAAATAAATTTCTAATTTATTCATTTCTCTCTCCAACTAAATTATTTTTTAATTCAATCAATTTCACCATTCTCCCTATATATTTTATTTATTACTTTTATATTTTAAATATATGTATAACCATTTATTTGTTTATAAAATAGATTATAATTTATTTTTCTTTATAATTTGATATCCATATGTATACATATATTTTTGATATTTTTATAATTTATAAAAATGTATGTCTTTGTGGACAGATTTATGTGGACGGCCATTTGTGGACATAATTTTCTAAATTTTACAAAACGAGTTAATTATGGGATGATGGCATTAACCATGTGGATGATGACAAATTTAACATTGACCTATTTTTTTATGATACAATCTTTAAAATCTCACATTTCTACATTTATATGTTTTTAATATCTAATGGATTAACTCCTTTGTTATGTCTCCAACAATATTGTATGCCCAATAAAGCTAGACAAAAATACCAACTCTCCGTGTAAATTTGATTCAATGGACGCAAAAGACCACGTTCATGTGGTCGAGGTCTGATGGACAGTAAAAAAATGGTCATAACAAGTTACCCAGAAATCAAAATTCACAATACAATTAAGTTAGCACAAACCCTTAAATTATAAATTTACAAGATAATGGAGTCAACCACATTCCATGTGGTTCAGTTCCATCGGCCGGGTGAATATGGTCGTGTCTACCTTTTGTCCACAATAGTTACCAATTTAGAAGTGTATATAACAACCTAAAGACCCTAAAGTTAGTATATAAACATTAAAGTACATAAGGTAATATAATTTTTGTATAAATAAATTATAATATAAAAGTGAATGAC
>KE155038.1:0-11042 GCA_000411075.1 Sisymbrium irio | reverse complement strand
GAAAAATCCACTGCATGATGAGTTGGTAGCATATTTCAGCATTGAACCAGTCATTGTTAATAGCTATTGGATTTACTCGAACAGGTGGTGAACATGATACCTTAAACCCCCCGGACTTTGACGTAAACCGAGACAATAACTATAACACAGCTTCATTTTCTCATAGAACTAGGTTCTCTATTGGGTTCATTTTGGCCATGAACATCCCTGGTTAATCATGAGTGAACTTGGAGAATATAGCTTTTCATTTATTCTCCTAGAAACGGCCTCATTTAACACTCACAAGGTGATTTTTCATTAGTTTTGTTTAAAAGAGTATCTTGTACTACTCCATTTATATCTCAAAGCTGTGGACACGTAAAGCAAACGCTTACCTTCAATACTTACAGGAAGCACTGGTCTCCCAGTGCTCTTACTAGATTCCACTTGAATTTGTTTTCCCTTTGAACCTAGATCTTGAGATCTCCAGTCACATAGGTAGGGTTATTATCAAGTATCCTCTCAATTCATAGGCTTTAAACCCATTCCTGTTGATGATTTTACAATCTGATCTCATGACACACATTTATTAATTGGATCCTAGGTTGTCAAACAATTTGATATAATATATTAAGATTATTCCATTTGAGATCAATTGTTTAATTCAGCTTTTTAACTGTAAGTATATCCCATGTGGCTCAATACTTTAGTTATAACTTAAATTACTTGTGTGGCAATAAAGCATATAAACAAACATTTGATATGTACCCCCACACTTTCAGATATTTTTACAAATATACTTTACCTCCTCAAAATTCATGTGGCCTCTTGCCAATGACTATATGTGGTAAGCAACACTTCCCCTACATTTTTTAGGTAACTTAGAATCACGCCTCTTTGCATTCAATTTTTTTTTAATTTAGAGTTTAGATTTTTTTCCCCACAAACTCCATCATAATCAAGTGAACAAGGAGTAGTTTTCCGATGGATAATATCACTTTTCACTTAAAAATGCATTTAAATCTCATCAACCTTACTTCCTTTCTCACATAACTATTTTTCATAACTATCTCAAGCTAGTTTTACCATCTTGTAGTCTTGTGTTTACAACAACAAGCACTAACATGATAATCTAATAAACATTAGAACTTGGCATTATCACATGTGGCAGACCATTACCAAACTGAATTGGTATTTCGACTCACTTGATTTGTAACCAATAATACATTCATCACATATGGTGCAAATAGAATATGGACATTTAGATAACCATCAGAATTCCAATTTATTAAGCTCACAAAATCATAGGTGGCAGACCATTCCCAATTTGGGATGTCGACTCACCATACTTATAGCCATCTCAAATGTTTATCTAAACTTTTTTTTTAAGACAACCTTTCAAAATCCAACCACCAATATATATTTATCTAATATACATGTGTTCTATTTAGGCTGCCAGTATTAGTAATACTCAAAATAAAATCTATTCAAAAGAACCAAGATTAAATTAGTATACTAATAAAAAATTCAGAAATTCAGTTTAAGTTATGCAATATAACTCAAAATGAATAAATCACAGATAAACTAAATTTTAATTTTCATAATTATAACATTTCCATTGAAATAAATGCAAAGATAATATATTAATTAAATCAATGCACACAATGAATTGCACCATAACGTAAACAAAATGTTCTCAGAATTAAATTAATCAATATCATATGGGAATNAATTAAATTAATCAATATCATATGGGAATGAATAAACTAATCCAAAAAATCATACAACACTTATGCCAAATGATTTGCTCACTAATTAAAAAACCAGAGCTAAAACTCGGTTCACACAAAGTAAAAGCATTAACACCTTTTCATCACATCAATTTATGATTGAAAATCAAGGTTTAAAACCGTTTTCTTTTGAAACAAAGAACCAAATCAACAATTCAACCAAAATAATTTCTCGACAATTAAAAACTTGGAAAAATATATCTATTAAAATCAGATTAAAAGAGCGTCCAGTTTTTCACAAACAAATAGCTCTCATAAATAATATATGTGAACACAAGCAAACTTGAATCAGAAACAAAATTGCATAACAAATGTGAAAAAGAACTCCATTTTCATCTCATCAATGATTAGAACACTTGATGAACACCTGTGCTTAAATTTTTTATAAATATATAATTCTAAAAAAATCTGCAAAGAAGAATTAATCCAAATAATTCAATAATTATTTGTCAATCCATTGGCCTTAGTATTAAAGACCATAACCTGTTTTTTTTTTGTCAAAAAACTTCACAAATAATCATTTTTTCGGTAGTATAATAACGAAAATTAAAAATTAAGACTGTAGGAACATGATTTCTACGATATGTCAAAACTAAATATTTGATTGATAAATGATAAATACAGAATAAAAATTACAAAAATAATACCAAATACCAGATGAACAAAAGATGGTTTGTGTGGAGTCGAGACACTCTTTCCTTAATTCTTTAATTGCCCATAGTGTGACAGTGTTTACGTAATCAGAATCCTAGGATAAAACCACACTCGACTATTCTGCAAAAGTCAGAATAAAAGCTGACGAAACTAGAATCTATGTTGTACTCTCAGACAAAAAACTAAAAGAAAGAATCCATGTGAGAAATTTTGTTGTCTTAGATTGTATGTGTATGTGTGTGTAAAATGAGATGAGAATGTGTTACTTTTATAACCAAAACTCAACAGTTTTCTTTTTCCATAAAGTGAAAGAAATTTTTGTGTTGATGAGAATTTATTCTCTACTTAAAGCCATAATTATGTTTATGTGACACAAAATAATTTATGCACTTTTACGTCACAAAAATTACCTAATAGAGAAAGATATTTGTTGACTTATTTAACAATAGATTTGCAAATGACTTTTGATAAAAAAATAAGTCTTTTACACCGCAAGCCCATTTATTAAATCCCGAAACCTGAAATTCGAGTCCGGTCCACATATCTCTTTTTCCACTTTATATTATAATGTGAAATATTTTAAAAAATGTTACACTTCATTTCTCATTCACAACCACTCCGATTTTGACATGTGATTACACTTCTTAACAGTGTTCATGATCATCCGGTCATTACGACGAACATCTTCGCCTGGAAATCTACCGGCAAATAATCTAAAATCATTTTGTCAAAAACGAGTTCCAACAGATTTTGCTTTGAAGTAAATTTCTCTGAGAGGTGATTTCGCTTGGAGCAAAGTCTCAGGAGGAGGAGGGTTGCTTGTCGGAAACCCAAAGAAATAAACAATGGATTCAATCCAGCTCATCTCTATACAATCCTCTGAGTTAGACCTAGTTCTGGAAAGTCCTTGTGCATTACCTCCATCAAAGTGACTTTGTCACCAAGAAACTGACCTACATACGACATTGCCACAGTCTTGTTTCCACCGCTTCCAGCTATGGTGAAGACCACTCTTAAGAAGAGCTCTTCAACTAACTTCGAAATAATCTTGAATCCTGGGTCTTGGTCTAATGTTTTGGTGACCGTGAAGACAGGGTTTGACGAACAGGAACAAGCTTGATCCTCCATGATAAAATTATCATGGAACACCCGCCAGCACCTCTTTAATCGCCCAAAATAGATCCTCTCCATGGCCGCTCTGTCGAGTAATTTGCCATTAGCATCAACAATCATAGCGTCTAGAAAATTATCTGCAGCAAGACCATGCTTCCTCATCAAGGAACCGTATGCACCACCTTGCATTTCTCTGCAAGACATCCATGAACCTTGCATTTCTCTGCAATTCTATAGTTGACAAACCAAATAATCAAATAGTCAAATACTGCTTACTCATCTTGTGATTTTGACAAAATTTATTTATTTTGAAATCAGACATGTAAAGCATCTAGAAAACAGTTTGAAAGTAAAGTAAACGATTCACTGTTATGTTTGAGATTTTGTAATTTTTTACTCAAAATATTTCAAGATTTGTTAAAATTCAAATGTGAAATCAAAGATTTGATCATAATAATAAATAGGTGACGGATCATATAAGTCCCTTTCTTTAATAATTTTTGTCAAAATCCAATATGAAATTGACTATCCAATAGTATTAAAATGTTCCTTTTAACTAATCGCACAAGATTTTGAATAGTCTTAAAAATTAGTAACCCGATCACACAAGATCTCTATTTGATTTCAACTCACTGACCATGTTAATGTGTGATATTTGCATAAAACAATGCACATATAAAATAAGCATATTTTGGTGTTCTAAGAGAAAGAAAGAGACTTATATTACCTATAGTAAAGTTCTCCAACTCATGTCGCACCAGATTGAACCCAAGCACTATTGCCTTCAATTTCAACATCAATCTGTCTCAAGGTCGACAGGTCGATTATAAACGGTGTTTCAATCTGTGAAACGTAAGAAACACCTTTGTAATCATGACCACCACTTCTACCACGAAGATGAATCCGGAGTTTGCTGGAACAAACGATGGAAGCTTGGACGTGCGATTCATGAACTGGTTTAAATATAAACACCGGTTTAGGAATTGACTTGGTCAAGTATCGTTGATTTTGAGCCGTCGATTCAAGGACTTCAATGAAGATCGAAGCGTTTATGTCAGGAGTGAAAGAACGTTTTGTCGAGTGAAAGTCGACATTTCATTAAATTATCTTGTAAAGAGGTTGAAGAAATTGGTGTTATTGTGTAGAAAGAGAAATACAGAGCTAAGAACAAAATATATGAAATTGTAGGAAATGGTTTCGAAATTCCCATCCCTGCAGTATAATAGTAGTACATGCAAGAGAGAAGCTAAACACAACTAAGCTTCGAGATGGAAATGAATATATATTTCTTTTTATTCTCTCAATGAAGAAAATGTGTTTCATATTTATATTTCGATAAAGTTGCTTAATTGGTTATGTTTATATTCAAAACTCATTTTTGAATTAACGGATAAAATGTTTAAATATCAAAAAAGTTTTCATATTTAAATATTTTTAGGAAAAAATGGTATTCGAAAAATAATTTGACTTAAATTATTTTTATCAATAATTTTACAAAAAAATATATTAAAATAATTGGTTATTGAATGTTCATAAAGAAGAGAGAAGAAAGACTTTTGATTCTTTGTCCATCAAAAGAATCATAAGGAGAAACACAAATGAAAGAAAATATCAAATAGATTCATAGTGAATTATCAAACAAAACCATGGATCAAGGTTAATATCAGTTTTTTCTTCTCCAATTAAAAAACTGTTTTCTGGTTGAATTAAGTTCAAAACTAGATAGATTTTAGGTTAGATTTCATAAATAAAATCATAAAGTAACTTACATTGATGAAAACTTTCAAATTAAACTTTAGTATGTTACCAACATCAATAGTTTCGTATTAAACTTTCAAATTTTGAATGTCTGTGTATAAAATGAAAATATTATAGTTTGTGTATTTTTTATGGAACACTAAAAATTGGTGTATTTTTATAGCAAATGTAAATGAGTTCAGGTATTTTTAAGGGACAATTTGTAAATTGCCTTAATTATGTTTTCCCTTGATAAATTCTGCAATACCTTTATAGTCTTACTTTCAATCCCTTAATCTTTCCTTCTTTGGAGCCATCAATTACCACACAAACAGATTTCTATACACAACTTATGCTTAGTCCAAACTATCAATATTATCAATATTAGCTTTCCATTAGCCGCATGAGATAATTATGGTTTCTCAAAATGATCTAATGCACTGTCAATATTATCTATATTCATTTTTTTATATCCATAATTACAAAAAACCCAATAATATCATGACAAATTAAAGATTTAAATTTAAATTTTTAATTTTGCCTTAAATCATGAGACAAACTTTTTTGTTACTATATTCTGTCACATAGTAGCAAAGATTTTCGGTATTTTGCAGCACGTAAATTGACACATTGGATAGTACCTCAATATCCTATTTTCTTAGTAATCAAATTTTGACATTACTGATCAAAATCAACGAAATAGAGTTAGGTTTCCATAAAAATGTATAGTTTCAAGAAAACGACTGTCGTCGATCATAGAAGCTGAGAAATCTCAATATTAGAAAAGATGAAATATGAGTAAATGAACTCAACGATGCAGTTACGAAATAGGTACCATTTCACTGAAACTATTAATCATGCTAGATATTTATAACTTTTACAAAAGAAAAATGTGATCATAAACATCACCAACACGTGTTCAAAAAAGAAAACATCACCAACACGTGTTCAGAAATACCACAAGAAAATCTGTGGCGTTCTTCCATCTCTTCCATCAAAATCTTCTTCTCCTCCCTAGTCTTCTACGGGTTTTGCCATTTAACTATTTTCCTCTTCTTCTGTTTTTGTGATCTCTCTTTGTCTCTAACACCTGCACTATCTTATCCTACCAGAGTAGATACAATTAAACAAAAATAAGAATGAGAATTTGTCTCCCGTGTTTTGATTTCTTTTTATTCGAGCTCAAAGATACAGATATGATCACTCAAATATTGTTTCTCTAAACCATGATAGTGATGATCCTGTATAAGCAAATATAAATATACAAAACAATATTTTTTTGGGTCAAGATACCAAAGAATATATAAGATAAAACAGTTCATAGACAAAAATTAACCAACCTTTTTTTGTTGATATCATCTTTCACGCAACAATCAAGGCTATCCAATAATATATATTTTTTTTTATCTTACTAAAAACAAACACAAAACACACAAATATAAACAAACAACAACTTAAAATTTATGAAACCTAAAAGTAGTAAACCGAACAGAAATATAGACTTGCCTCGTGATTAGAGTTGGAAAATAACAAACAAATCATCTAAAAATACATAAAATATAGAAGTGAGATATAAAAATAACCAAAAATATAGAACACAACCCAACGAAAGATTACACAGACGAACCTGATTAATGTGAATGTAAAATCACATCCATCCAAGCTTTCAATGGAATACCACATCCTCCACATCTTCTCTGTCTTCTATGCTCCTTAATTTGGGATCTCCTTCTTCTTGTTCTTCTTTTTTTTTAATATTTCTAGATTAGGTAAAACCTACGAATCTTCACATCTTAAAACTTTATTGTAACACGAAAAGGTTAATCTATAATAAGAACGAATCTGCTTAAAAGAAATTAATCGCCACAAAGTACATAAAACTAAAACAAACAAAATATAAAAAGAGAGTCAGTCGAAAAAGAACGATAGCTAGAGATTAATCTATGAAGCTTCAATTCGTATCTTCTAACTTTCTTGGAATATAGTTTGCTCTGCACAAAACGTGAGTTTAAGAAAATAGAAGTAGATAACCACAATTTTAAGAATAACCTTAAAAGTAAAAATAAAGAAACGAAATAGGCATAGTTTTAATCTACTAATCTCCAAATTTTAGACTCTCTTACAATAGAAGCAATAAATATCGAAACATGAAAATAGGTTTTACTTACGAATCTTCAAATCTTAGACCCTTTTACAACAGAAGCAATAAAGATCAAGCTGCAAAACACAAACAAAAGGAAAAAGACAAGTAACCAAAGGAATAACAAAAAAGGCTCAAAAAGGCTCAAAAGTAATAGGTTTGTCATCGATAGGATAAAATCACGCTTAAAATAACGTCGCAAAAAAGAACACGATTTGCAATAAAAAAAATAAGCCACCGATTCAATACCAAATCACAAAAGAAACAGCTAACACGGTAGAAATTTTTCAAAAAGTCACATTACTAAGGGAAATAGAAAAGAGAGATGATAAATCAAATCTGTTGAAGAGGATAGTAGAACACAAACCTGTCATATAAACAGATCTAAAACAATAGAACGAACATAACAAAACAAACATAGAAAAATTAAACCAAAGATACGGAAAAAAAACAAAAAGATGGAGAAAATACATCTTCCTGCAAAACTACATTTGTGACAATTAGATAAACAAAACAAAAAGTTAAAAAAAAAAACTAAATAAAAAAAGATCAATATAATAAAAATCAATAGTTTTGCAGAATACCTCATTGGAATTAAACAACAAGAATTATGTATATATAAGATTCTGAAAGCTAGGACTTTTTACTATAGAACTGGCTTAGAGTTTTCTATCTAGTGAGCTTGAACGATCTCCAAAAAATTAGATATGTATAATTATTAAAATCATAATAGTCCAATCCAACAGAGAATCTATAGTCGTCGAATCATGAACCAATTAGACAGTCAATATTAAAACTAAAAATCAAATACATAAAGACGCATTTACCCATTATTAATCGGTGTTTAACAAAGATTCATTAATGATAAAAAATAAAATATTTAACAAAATAACTTTCGTAATAAACTATAACCGTCAGATCACAAATCAATTAAACAATCACTATTATAGCAAAGCTACACAGTTCCATTCTCATTCATGAATTGTGATATTCTTAATGACTTTATACCGAAAAATGTGGGACCTATCAAATAACATTCATGAACGGCGATGTCTCCGGTGACTTATACCCCAAGAAAATCGAGACCTATTTATAAACATTGTTTTGCATTACATGTTACATTGGATTAGTTGTAGATTCAGCTCCAACTACGATTGTTTGTTCAATAGACTGAAAGACAAAATTGTCAAGTTCGATGTAGTAGAAGCATCCAAATCATCACGCAATTACTTATCCAGCTTATTTGACTGAGAAAAAAATTCACATTTTTATAATATTATTAGAGAAGTTAATTTCATGTGTTGTATTCACGTAATTGCTCAGTAGTATAGTTAATTATATAGGTACTCTAAATGAAATAAAATTATCAAATTTAATTATGATTTTTAGTGTTTGTAGTATTTAATTTCAGTTTCATGTAACTGGTCAGCTGAATTTTGTTTTATATAATTTGTTCTACCTTATATTTATAAGAGAAATATTTAATACTTACATTAATCAATAATTGTTTAACAAAAGAAAAGGTTATGGAGGGATAATGTTAAGTATTTATGGCATGGTATGGATATGTATATACTGTTTAGTGTGAGTAGTTTGACTGATATGTATTCTTGTCTCTCAACTAATTTTTTAGTAAATCGCTTAGACTCATTTATATTATTCAATGGATTTTTTCTTTACGTTCTAAAATCCAAATGTTGATATATATATATATATATTTTAAACTTCTTGAATTTTAAATTATATTTAAGTAATATAATTCGTTTGAGGATAAAAATGATTGTTTACAAATAAAAAATTGTAATTTTCAAAACATAAAAAGAAAGAGGTGTAGTTTTAGAAATTTGAAGCCAATTTTCAAAATTCCCGCATAAACTGTCAGTATAACCCAGATTATCTTCCTCTTACAGCAGCTCCACTCTCAAAGGATTCCGTTTCAGATCCACAACACAACAAGAAGATGTCCCTCACGATTCCACCACAAACCCTAGGCTTGGGGGAGGAGATGGACAACGGAAACGATCATGTTCCTCAAGAACTGAGATCCGATCACGTTAGCTGCAAAGGTCGATCTGGTTCATGTCACCAAATGTTGGTTTGATTAGTAAAACTCTTTTCCGAAGAGTTACGTTCGATCAGCCACCGGTTCTCTATCAAGAAACAACAGTGTTCCTAGTGGTCGGATGGTGTCCGGAGCAGCCAACGTTGGTTCTAAGGTGAACTAACATATCTTAAATGTTATATATATATATATATATAATAGTTTTTGGATATACTTTCGGCGAGCAAGAAAGGAATAGCGAGAAGCATTGTTCGATTTCTTCGAGCTCATTGTATTGCTCAACGTTACACTTATTTGAATATCACCAGCTTTGCTTAAGCAAAAAGAGGTGGGATACTTTGTTCGTGTCTGAAGAAGTTCTCTGGATCAACCTTTGTTTTAATCTTCACCAATCTGTTGAAATTGTTTTTGAAGTAATTTGCTCCCCAGACTTGAGCTTCTTTGATGCTCGTCTTTGAGTTGTTGTTGTTCTGTCCCAGGTCTAGAACTCTATAGTTCACATATGCTTGTCTTGGATTGCTTGAAACATTAGGTCTGGTCTCTGATCCATTTGAATATTTGATATGTAAGTCTGGTCTCTTCTCGGTGTCTGACCACCTCCTGAAATATTGAATCATGCAGATGGTTCCACTTCTATGCGGAAACGGGATCTCAGATTCATGGATTTTCTCCATCATCCCACTATAAGGAGTCCAAATTATTACCGCTGCATCTTCTTCAAGAAACTTCTTGATCATCCCTTTACGACCTAATATAGGAATACGTTCTTTAGTGAAGTCAGATTTTGTAGGAACATGATTTCTACAATATGGCAAAACTGAATTTCTGATTGATAAATGGTAAATACAGAATAAAAATTATAAAATGATTCCAAATACCAGATGAACAAAAGATGGTTTGTGTGGAGTCGAGACACTCTTTCCTTAATTCTTTAATTGCGCGTAGTGTGATGGTGTTTACGCAATCAGAATCCCATGATAAAACCACACTCGACTATTCCACAACACTTAACACTTAGAATAGAAGAGAATCTATGTTGTACTTTCAGAAAAAAAAAAACTAAAAGAAAGAATTCATGTGAGAAATTTTGTTGTCTTAAATTGTATGTGTATGTGTGTGTAAAATGAGATGAGAATGTTTTGCTTTTATAGCCAAAACTCAACAGTTTTCTTTTTTCATAAAGTGAGAAATTTTTGTGTTGATGAGAATTTATTCTCTACTTAAAGCCATAATTATGTTTGTGTTACACAAAACAATTTATGTACTTTTAAGTCACAAAAATTACCTAATAGAGAAAGATATTTGTTGACTTGTTCAACAATAGATTTGCAAATGACTTTTGATAAAAAGATAAGTCTTTTACATCGCAAATCCATTTATCAAATCCCGGAGCCTGAAATTCGAGTCCGGTCCACATATCTCTTTTTCCACTTTATATTATAATGTGAAACATTTTAAAAAATGTTACACTCCGTTTCTCATTTACAACCACTCCGATTTTGACATGTGATTACACTTCTTAACAGTGTTCACGATCATCCGGTCATTCCGACGAACGTCTTCGCCC
>KE155037.1:0-14787 GCA_000411075.1 Sisymbrium irio | reverse complement strand
GTTGTCAAGAAAACTAAGGTGAGGACTGGTTGTGGACTTCTTCTCAATCTACAAAATTTTCTGGCATGATTAATATGATAGTATCAGCTTAAGTTATCGGAGAATGTAGATCTAGTTGTTGATTTGTGTTGATGTGAGAAAAGCACCTAGAGATGATGATAGGATGATGTTAAACCGAAACTGATTGTTTGATGTGTGAATGATGAATGTGAAGATTGTGATGTGTAGAGAGACTGGGGGTTGCCAATGTGTTAAGATCCTAGCAAGTAGGATGAAGTCCCAAGAGGGGATGTTTGATTGAGTAGGCATGTGACGAGCTTTGTATAGGTGGCATGCCTTCCTCGATGGGGTGTGACGGACCTTGGCGCCAGAGAGGGCGGACAGTGGCAAGAGGCCGCTTAGGACAATGGGGTGTATGGGCGACTTGCACCGGTACACGAGTGGGTAAGACCATGGAATGTATGGGCAGTTAACACCGGTACACGAGTGGTTAGAGTAGAAAAGTCTATGGGTCTTGTTTGATACGTGAGTGCATCTTTTGGGGTGATGTTTCTAGGTGGTATTACCTATGTTTTGTGCTTGTTGATTGTGTGCTTGAGAAGTGCAAGTGTGTCTCTAAGGCCTGCTCTCACTGGGTAATCCGATTACTCAATCGTCCTTGTTGCAGGTAACGAGGAGTTGCGGGAGTAGAAGTACTGGTGTGGTGCCAGCTTTAGGGAAACATAGGTGTTCTTTTATTTTTCTTTAAGCTTTATTTTAAAACTGGAGTTAAGTTGCTTTGGATTTCATTTGGTATTTCTAAACGGTTTGTAAGCCATTTGGATTTGGAAGTTTATTAAAGGAATTGGATTTGAAAATGTGTGTTGATAAGATTGGTATGAGAATCTTGGAGGACTGAGTGTTACAACTTGGTATCAGAGCGGAGGTTAAACCTAACTGGTTCTGTCCCGGAAGGTCGTTTTAAGCGTTTTATATTCGGTTTTCAAAAAAATTCAATGTTTTAAGAAATGGGGGTTTTCTAAGAGTTTAGAGTTATGGCAGCACCAGGACTGATACTTCTTCGACCTCTTGAGCAGGTGGTTTCTTCTTCTTTTAGTTAGTAGGTCCTATTATAATCTGCTTTGTTGTCCATCATGTTGAAGAAGTGCTTCAGAAAGGGTATTCATAAGATGTGCCAGTGATGTTAGCGTGTGTGATTGTACCAGGGAACTTGATGGAGATAGAGTTGAGCCGTTATGAAGTGATATTGGGGATGGACTGGTTAACCTAATATGAGGCAGAAGTGAGTTGTGCCAAGGCGTGTATCCTGATTCTTCGAGAGGAGGGGAAGATTGTTTTCAAAGGAATGAAAACCAGGACTGGAATCTCTATCATTTCAATGCTGCAAGCAGAGGAGCTAATTGAAAAAGGGAATGAGGCACTTTTAGCTACCATAGCAATGACGGGGGAAGTAGAAGCCCCGAGTTTAGATGTTCTTCCTGTAGCAGCTAAGTATGCGGACGTATTCGAGCCACAACAAGGACCTCCACCAACAAGGGATGACGCTTTCACTATAAAGTTGGAGCCTGGGACGACACCTGTGTCAAAGGCACCATATCGATTGGCACCAGCGGAGATGACTGAGTTGAAAAAGCAACTTGAGGATCTGGTGGAAAAAGGATTCATCAGACCAAGTAGTTCACCTTAGGGAGCACCTGTCCTGTTTGTAAAGAAGAAGTAAGGAAGTTTCAGATTGTGCATTGGCTACCGAGGTCTAAACAAGGTGACGATCAAGAACAAGTATCCACTACCACGAATTGATGAGTTGTTGGACCAATTGCAGGGATCTTCGTGGTTCTCAAAGATAGATTAGGCTTCAGGATATCAACAGATTCTGAGATATTCGGAAGACGGCATTCCTGACCCGTTATGGACACTACGAGTTCGTGGTAATGCCATTTGGATTGATCAATGCACCAGCAGCTTTCATGAAGTTGATGAACAATGTATTCAGGGATATCTGGACAAGTATGTGATTGTGTTCATTGATGACATACTAGTGTACTTTAGGAGTAAGGAAGAGCATATGTGGCACTTGTGTGTTGTCCTAAATAAGATAAGGGAGCAGAAGTTGTTTGCTAAGCTGAGCAAGTGTAGTTTCTGGCAAAGGAATATTGGATTCTTGGGCCATGTAATTTCAGAAATGTTTGATGAGTAGGCATGTGACGAGCTGTGTATAGGTGGCATGCCTTCGTCGATAGGGTGTGACAGACCCTGGCGCCCGAGAGGGCGGACAGTGGCAAGAGGCCGCTTATGACCATGGGGTGTATGGGCGACTTGCACCTGTACACGAGTGGGTAAGACCATGGGATGTATGGGCAGTTGACACCGGTACACGAGTGGTTAGAGTAGAAGAGTCTAGGGGTCTTGTTTGATACCTGAGTGCCTCTTTTGGGGTGATGTTTCTTGGTGGTATTACCTATGTTTTGTGCTTGTTGATTGTATGCTTGAGAAGTGTCAGTGGGTCTCTAAAGCCTGCTCTCACTGGGTAATCCGATTACTGACCCCTCCTTCTTGCAGGTAACGAAGAGTTGCGGGAGTAGAAGTACTGGTGTGGTGCCAGCTTTGGGGAATAATGGGTGTTCTTTTAGTTTTCTTTAGGCTTTATTTTAAAACTAGAGTTAAGTCGTTTTGGATTTCATTTGGTAAACGGTTTATAAGACATTTGGATTTGGAAGTTTATTAAATGAATTGGATTTGAAAATGTGTGTTGATAACATTGGTATGAGAATCTTGGAGGACCGGGTGTTACATTCCGTCTTCTCCTCTTTCTCTCGGTCGCAACCTCTAATCAACCATCCAACTTGCTCAAAGCAACCCCAACTCTGAATCTTAAGTTTCTTTTCTTCTCTTTCTATCTATGTGTTTCAAGTTTTGATTTTCTTGTATGTGATCTGGGTTATAGAAAGAATAGAACTTTATGTAATTTATGGATCCTCTGTGACAATCGGGGAAACTAAGTTTTATTTTTGATTTCAAAAATATTTTGAAATTTAATGAATCAAACTAGACTTGTATAAATCAAAACCAATTAAAGTTCTAGATTTTTGTGGTTAATTCAATATTTTGAAATTCAGTGAATTATACGGGTCTTTGCTTGTGGTTTCGTGTTAATGCACGGAGATTCTGTACTTTTGACAAAGCAAGTTTGTTTTCGTTTGATGTTGTGTTCCAATATTGTTGTATGTATGGACTGTAGAAAGTATTTTTCAAAATGTGTTACAGAGCGCTTTTCTTTTCGTGGTACCGCTACAGAATTCCTTACCTCAAATTGTCAATACTCTAGTGTCTCTGTCTCCATTGTGTTGGCTTGTGTAGTGGTACAGCTACCGATCATTTTCTCTGACTTTTTTGTGTGTGTAGCTATGTGAATAACAAATTCACAGATTGCTATAGAGGTCCAGATTGTTATGTGCTTGTTTATGACTTTAATTACCTAAAGTTGTTTGATTCTCTCGACAATTGGCACGACTTCTTGCTTTTTTAACTTTCTTCTCTAAATGTTTTAGTTTTTAGTTTTCTGGATGATTATTGTTCTGTTACTAAATTGTTTGTTGAATATTGGTTTCTACCTTTTCCGCCAGGCTAGCCTATGGGATCCAACACTATTCCCGTTCGTATTGCTTGGTAACAAGGTTGATATGTAAGATTGTGATGACGCATTCCAATCTAATGTATGAGCTTCTTGAACGTTGAGGTTAGTAGAGACTTCGTGAAAAGATCGGTTGAATTGTCGCTGGAACGTATTTAAACCACTTGAATCTCTTCAGCTTTTTGTAAATCGTGGGTGAAGCAGAACTTGAGCAAGATATGCTTTGTCCTATCTCCTTTAATGTATCCATCTTTGAGTTGAGCTATGCATGCTGCATTGTCCTCATAGATGACTGTTGGCTCTTCTCTTCCCACGACCAAGCCACTGTCCATACGGATGTGGTTGGTCATAGACTTCAACCACACAAGCTCACGGCTTGCTTCATGTATTGCTAAGATTTCCGCATGGTTAGACGATGTGGCAGCAATGATCTGTTTCATGGATCGCCAAAAAACTGCAGTTCCACCATGTATAAAGACATAGTCTGTCTGGAATCTAGCATTATGTGGATCAGATAAATAACATGCATCAGCAAAACCAACCAAACTTTTTTTAGACCGGTTAGTATAGAACAAACCAAGATCTTTTGTTCCTTGTAGGTAACGAAGTATGTGTTTAATCACGTTCCAGTGCCTTTAAATTGGACAAGAGCTAAATCTAGACAATCGATTCACGGCAAAACAAATGTCTGGTCTAGTGAGGCTAGCCAGATACATTAAAGCTCCAATGGCACTTCTGGACCAAGAACTTCCTCTTCTTTCTTCTTTAGACCAAATGGATCCGTCTCTCGGCTAAGAGATCTCACGACCATTGGACTCGACATTGGGTGAGCCTGGTCCATATTAAACTTCTTGAGTACCTTTTCTGTATATGCCATTTGATGCACAAGGATTCTATTGTTTATGTACTCAAGTTGTAATTCCTAATAAATTTTTTTTTCTTAAAGTTTTTCATCTCAAACTCTTTCTTGAGATATTCAACTGTTTGGAAAATCTCTCCAGAGGTTCTTATAATGTTCAGGTCATCCACATATACTGCTATTATTACAAAGCCTTGTTGTCGAATTTCTTGATGAAGATACATGGACTTATTCGACCATTCTTATAGCCCTCTTTCACTAAGTACTCACTTAGTCTATTGTACCACATTCGACCTGATTGTTTCAATCCATACAAGGATTTGTTCAGCTTTATACAATGCTGTTCTCGAGAACCTTTCTTATCTTGGAGCTCAATACCCTCTGGAACTTTCATGTAAATCTCATATCCACTGGACCATATAGATATGCAGTTATTACATCTATAATGCGTAAATCCAAATTTTTTGTATGGCCAGACTGATCAAAAATAGGAATGTAGTTGCATCCACCACAGGGGAGTAAGTCTCCTCATAGTCTATTCCTGGTCTCTATGAGAATCCTTGTGCAACAAGCCGTGCTTTATATCTCACTACTTTTTGTTTCTCATTTCTTTTCCTCACAAAGACCCATTTGTATCCCACTGGTTTGACATCACTTGGTGTCAAGATTATAGGACCAAAAACGTCTATTTTTCTTAAAGAATTTAACTCCTTGTTTATAACTTCTTTCCACTTGATCCAGTCTGATCGTTGAGTGCACTATAATATGGACTTGGGTTCATGATCCTCGTTTATATACATGAGTTAAAGTGCTACCTTGCATGCAAATATATCATCGACATTGATATCTTTACGGTTTCATTGTGTTCCAGATATGATATAATTTATTGAGATCTCATGATTATCAGGACCTTGTGTATCATGAAGCTCCGCATCCCGAGCTTCATCATGTGGTACATCATGGCCAGCCTTATCAATTGCATGGACGTTTTCCTTAATGCCCTCAGATCCATCATCACCCTTAGCACCTTTCTTTGACTTCTGAGGGTTCTTATCTTTGGAACCAATTGGTCTACCACGCTTCAAACGTTGTCTAGAATCTGTAGCAACTTGACTTTGTCCCTCTTGGACTTCTATTCTTACTGGTGCATTACAAGCCGGTGTGTATGACTTAGTCAATCTATTCGGATCAGCAAATGAATATGGCAACTGATTAGCTAGCTTCTGTAGATGTATAATCTTTTGGACTTTCAAATCACATTTTTTAGTCCAAGAATCTTGTCAAGATACTGATAATCGAGACCATTCTATTTCATTTACCAGCCAGCTATTCTCTCCCCCTAAGGTCGGATATGTGGACTCATCAAAGTGTGAGTCTGCGTATCTGCCTTAAATAGATCACATGTGGTCGGTTCAAGATACTTAATAATCGTTAGGGAGTCATATCCAACATATATTCTCATCCTCCTCTGTGGTCCTATCTTAGTTCTCTATATTGGAGCAATTGGAACTTAAACAGCACATACAAAAGTTTTAATATGGGATATGTCTGGCTCATGACCCGTAAGCAATTGGGATGGTGAATATCTATGCTCACTAGATGGCCTAATGCGAATTAACTCTGCTGCATGTAATATTGCATGTCCCCACGCTGATACATGGAGTTTGGACTTCATGAGTAATGGTTTAGAAATCAGCTGTATGCGTTTGAGAAAAGATTCGCCAAGCCATTATGTGTATGTACATGTGCCACGGGGTGTTCCACATTTACCCCATGGTGATACAGTAATCATTAAACACTTGGGACATGAATTCACCAACATTATCTACACATATAGTCCTTAAAAGAAAATCTGGAAAATGTGCTCTCAGTCGTATAATATGAGCAAGCAGCCTTGCAAATGCCAAATTTTGTGTGGATAGTAGGTAAACATGCGACCATCTGGTCGATGCATCAATCAGGACCATGAAATATCGAAATGTCCCACTAGGTGGGTGTATTGGTCCACATATATCTCTTTGAATCCTTTCCAGAAATTTTATTGTTTCCTTAGTTACTTTGACTGGTGATGGCCAAGTAATGAGTTTCCCTTGTGTACATGCTACGCTTGTGAGATTCTTTGGGATAACTCTTCTTAATGTGTGCCATTGAGAATTCATTATCAATTTACACATCATATTAGAACCAGGATGGCCAAGCCGGTTATGTCTTTGAAACTTAATAAGCTCATTTTAGAGCTGGGTGAATATAAGGCATTAGATATCTCTAGATGTGTTCCAGTAGGCAGTAATATGCATGCCTGTCCTTGACCCTCAGTAAGGCTGGCTGTACCCGCAATGGTATGTATATTGGCATTTTGCGTTGTGAGATTAATGAAGTATCTCTTGTATGACTTGATCCATTATCCACCACAAGTATACTCATATCATCTTTCATTCTATATAAAAATAATTATATTCTCAGAGACTTCATAAATAAACTTGCATATTATTAAGTTTAAAGCAGCAAATAATTCAAAACAACAATAGTAATAGAACACAAAACAAGAAAACATGAAATCAAAAGTAAAAAAAATAAGATGTTGAATTTTTGCTTATTCCTTTCAACAATTTAAAGTTTCATAATCTGTGATGTCATTATTATCATGGTTGAAATCACCATCTCCATCTTAGACCAAATGAGCTTCTAGGTTCTTTCCTTTCTGACTTAGTAGAGGTCAATGAGATGTTTAGGAGTTCTGCATGTCTTAACCCAATGATTTCCCATTCCACATCTATGATAAACTGATTTGGTCGAGTGAGGTTGCTTAGATATGCCACCCCAACCTCTGCCTCGACCACGGCCATAGCTGGGACCATGACCACGGTTATAGTGGCTCTATTGCCCACAGCCGTGTGAGCTATAATTTCCTTGACCACCACGTCCTCTCCATCCACCACGACCTCTGCCGTGTGGTCTATCTTTATAGACTTGGTTGCTTTCCTTGGAATCTTTCTTTTCCTCTACAACCTTATTGGCTTCCAGTAATGGGGCTGATCCAGGAGGTCTCATCTCACTGTTCCTCATTAATAGTTCATTATTAGTCTCAGCTAGTAATAGGCATGAGATCATATCAGTATAGGTGGTGAAGCTTCTTTCTCTGTACTATTGTTGCAATACTGTATTACTTGAATGGAATGTGGAAAGGGTCTTTTCTAGTAAATTCTTCTCTGTTACCTCTTCACCACAAAGTCTCAATAATGAAACAATTTAAATAAAACTGAGTTGTATTCATCCACGGACTTGTAGTCCTGGAATTTGAGATTCCTCCAGTCATATCTAGCCTTTGGTAGTAACACCGTTTTGTGGTGATCATATCTCCGCTGTAAAACGGTCCAAAGGTCTAGAGAATTCAGTGAGATACTGATCTGTTAGACCCTCAATTAGATAATGACGAATAATATTTATTGCATTGTATCTATTTTTGTCATTCTCATCGTTGTCCTCGGTGATAATCTCATCGAGTCCCTTTGACCTCAGACAAATCTTAGTATTCAATGCCCATTAAAAATAGTTATCTCCAGAGAGATTTAGGGTAGCATAATCCAGATTTCAAAATTTTGACACCTGAATCCACATTATTAATCAGGTTTAGGGTTTCATAATGTGGCTAATCAAATAATCAAGTCATACGAATGTATCTCAAAACAAGTGTCTCTATTAAGGGTTTATCAACTTAGCAATACTAACAGTATGCACATATGGTTTGAGGTTTCAGATTAGAGTTTAAATCATGACAAGTAATCAATTTTAGCTAATGATCCTTAAGCCTCAAATCAATTTAGAAAACTAGCAAACAGATTTAGTAAATATATGATTGAAGGTTTTCAAGGCTTTTTAGGGTTTCAAATTCGAGATTAGATTAGACACTCAATCAATCTAGCAACCTAAACCTCAAAATATCAAACGATTTAAACAAACAACAACAACTATAAACACAAATTCATAATTAGGGTTTAGGGCTTTCGATTTCATAATTGATTTCAAGATATCAAATCAACCAAACAATAAATCAATCAAGATATGCTTTAGGGAATCGATTCTCTTGCATATGCATACTTGCGGTTTGATGTTTTACAGTTTTAGGGGATAGATTTTTAGGGTTTAACAAGACAATCAGATATCATAAGAATGGCTATAGGGTTTTATGGTTTGATCATTTGGTCGTAGGGTCTTATCGATATACCTTGGAATTTGATGGGTTGGACAGACCACCTAGAGAGATTGTATTGGACGGACTGGTATACGCGGTCAAGATCGGCTCCGAAAGAGAGGATGGGTGATCGCCGCCGAGAGAGAGTTAGAGTTTTGTGGCCGGGTTTTTTTTTATAGCTTTTAGGGTTTAGAGAACAATCATGTTGATAACGTGTTGTAAACTAATGGAAGAATTTGTGTGTTTATTCATTGATAATAAGATCCCTTTATAAAAGGATTACAAGATATATAAATATGGAAAATATCATTTTTCTAAACCAATTAGGATTAGAAAAACTATTGATATAAGAAAAATAATAACCGCATATGGTCTATGTGAGCCGAATTAACTTGTTTCCTATGGTTTGGTTATGGACCATCCACTATATGATTTATAATATTTAACTAATATGTATGGCTGATACACGCACATGTTGAGTTTAATGAGTTTGGAGGAAGCTCAATGTTGGCTACAACTCTTGCTTGGGATGATGAACTCTCTTGGACAATGGAAAAGTCATTGAAGCACTTCATGAGACTATGCTTCAGGTGTCTTCTGTTCTGATGATGTTACGAAGGAAATCTCTAGGAGTATCTGTTATTAGCAAGAATCATGTTCATACAAAAGGATCGTATTACCGTGCTGTTCAAAAGGCTTTGGAGATGATTAAGCAGAAGAGTCCATCCCTTAACAAGGTAGTTTAGTGAACCAATGTCCGTACCTTTTCTTACATTGTTATGGTTTCCAGCTTAACTAATGTTTTCTGTTTGTTAAACCAGGTTGTGTTTGCTCGCAACAGCAGAATTATAACAATCCTCATCTCAATCACATGGAAGGAAGATGAATTAAACCACCTAAAGAAAGAAATAACTTTACTAGACTAAAGAATGAAACCAAAGAAACCCCAAGAAGCAATCTTCAAAGTGAAATCACAAAATCACAAAAATCACAAAAGTCTCAAAAATATGAAAATCTAGAAACTCAAGTCAAAATCGATAAACCCAAGTTCATTTCTCTTTTCTTCAACATGTAAATCGATGAAATTGTCTGGCTTTCTCCCAAAATCTGCTTTAACGGCAAATAAAACAAGATGGAGACAGCAGCAGAGAACAAGGGGGAAACAGAAGCGGATAACAAAGTGCAGGTAAGACAGAAGAATAGACAGAGGAGAATGATATTCTGAAGAAGAAGAACTGACGGAGAGTGTTCGGCGGAGAGAACAAAGGAGAGGGAGAGTGTTCGGTGGAGAGAACAAAGGAGACTAATCCCCCGATTAGTTTGTGGTCTTTTTTTTTAGTTTTTTTTAGCTTTGTCTTTATTTAAACTAGTCAAACTGCGTTTCCCCGCACCTGCGCGGGGGTGATTGTCGTATTTTAGTTATTATTAATTTTCATGTGAGATACTATGTTTTTGTCGATCAATTTGTTTGACAGAGTTAAATAACTAATATTTTACTCATGTATACAATATTACGAAAATCTATTGGTGAGTTTTTTTTCTTAACGATCGTGCTATTTTTTTGGTGTCTTGTCTTTGTCCTTATTTATATCTTCCCTTACACATAATATTAAATGATTTTTTTATTATTTGTCAGGACGTTCAATTATTATATTATTGATTTTATATTTACCTTTCTTCCCTTTCTCATTTTATTTTGTTATGCGTCGTTAGCGTCTGTAGCATGCTTTTTGTCCTCTCTATCACCTAGTGTCAACAATGTTTTTGTGCTTAACTGATATATTGTATTTTTGTTATTCAATTTAATATAATCTATGCATATTTACGTACTTTCATTTGAAGGCAGTTTTGGGAACGCTTCTTTATATACAATATTGGTTAGATATTGTTTCCCTCTGTAGATTTTGGAGGTGTCCAGCACTCGAAAACCCTTTGGTGTGGTGACCCTTGATAAGGCCACGTACAGTTGTCCATGAATGAAAACTGGTCTCGGGAGGTAAAGAGACACCTTTTTAAAGGTTTGCCCTTGACTTTTATTGATGGTCATCGTATAGGACAGTCGGATGGGAAATTGTATTTTTCAGAGTAAATGGGTGATGTGTATCATTTGGGGAAAGTATTATTTTTGGAATCAATACTTGCGACTTCTCGTTTTTCTGTTAGCATTTCAGTCCCGATTACTTCATTTCCCATGTGTTTGAAAATTGGACTTGTACCGTTGCACAGACCTTCATGTGGATTTATGTTCCGAATCAGCATTATTGGGGCGCCAACTTTCAGGGTCAGCCGGTGTGCTGGGATTCCCGGGTAGATTAAAGAATTAAGATACTCCAATGGGTCAGACATCTGGATATTGTCGTCTTTGGCTTCGTTTTGACCGACATTGTCTCCATTGAAGTATGTAACTGTTTATTTCGTCGACAGTCTCATTTCTAGGTGTTAGTATTGTGGCCTCCGTTAATATCTCCCTCTTCCTTAGTGTTTCTTCTAAGCTTGGATATACAGATCCACATAAAACCTCCATTGGATTTCCCTGATTTTGTAGCTTGAGGGACTCGTCAACCGAGATTTCATCTTCCTCATGGTATCCTTCTTGTTCATTTATTTTTTTTTATGCCACTTTGTCACCTATTTTGAGGATCCATTTCGCAAACTCTTTTTCGTTACGTTCGACTCTCATATTTTTCTTTAACTTAAATTTGACACATGAGTCCCAGAGGTGTGACCTGTTGATGGCCGCAGCTACCATTTCCTTCCTTGTCCCTTGGGGTATCACCATTAATATCTGTCTGAAATCCCCACCGTCTGTTTCCTTCCAATTTTTTTAATTCGTCGTAAAATGGGACTACTTTACGATGAAATATTTTGTCGTAACTGTACAACGAATTTATGACTAATGTCTTTTTCATCGTAAATTTGTTGGTTATTCCTTTTTAAGTTATGATGATCCTAAATCATCGTAAAATTTATTTGGTAAGCCAATGTTTTTATATAGTGTATTTAGAAAAAATAATTACCCTAACATGTGGTTTACAGGAAGCAATTAGAACTTAATGACAAATGATAAATATTCATTAAAGATAATTTAAACTAAACATGTAGATCATAATATCCAAACATCCAAAATTAACGGTAGGAACACATTGTTTATGAAGAAGTTTTGCTCCTAGTTTTACGATATCATTAGGTGTTACTTTATCTCGGATGCATCTACAAATCGAGAGATGACGTGGGGTGGACGAAGATTAGCAAAAGTAAGTTTATGATGTGCTTTGTATATCTATAGCATTCTCAGTTTTGAGTTTGTAGGTTCACTGAAATCTACTTAGTTGTACGGTAAAAGATGTTTTTTTTGTTAATTATCTTCGAAATATTTGGGATCGGAAAAAAGTAATTTGAAACTAAAATTATGCATATTTATATATCTAGGTGAAGAGGTGTGACTATTATTATTTTTTTTCTTTCATATTTTACATATTTAGTATTCTTTAACTTACTAAAACAATCTATCTATTTAGCACAATATATTTTATTAAAATATATATTTTTAAAATTTAATAATTAACATGATCATGATATTTGCCAAATTTAATAATATTTTTATTCTTAAAAATTTAACATAAAAGTAAAGTAAATGTTTCACTTTAATATATAATTTAAAAATATACTTCATTTACAAAGAAAAAATATAAAAATAAAATATAATTATATAAAATTTTACTTTTATAGTTAATAAATAAAATAATATAAAACTGACAAACATGTCGATCTTATTCTAACACATTATAAAATTTCTATAGTAAGATTTTAAATAAAAGAAAGTAAAAATAAAATAATTAGCACTCCTTCATAAGTTATGGTTAAGATAAATATGATTACAAGAACATATTTAATTTAACTGAAAGAAAATTAGTTAATTTCAATGCATGTGTTTAACGACTTCCATCTCTAACTAATCGTTATTCGTAGTATTTCATATATAAGGAAAAAAGCAAATATGATGCTGTGATGTTCTTTATTTGTCATATGTTTTTGAGGTAACCATTTAAAATAATAACTTCTTAACCTTAACTAATAACGTTGCTGCTAACTCTGAGTATTATTCTTTATTTTTGGTACATGTGCTTAGGATTTCGGAAAAAATCATACAAATTTTTATTTGAGACCTCCTTTGTTGAAAAAAAGGACATTAGATGATGAGTATCGTCTAATAAAGATGTTTCTACCAGTTTTTAAGTGTTCCCATTCTCGTGCAAAGCTTACAGGTTACAACTTACACTACTTTCTTTTGACTTTCAACAGACTCATGCCTTCTTCATCTGTACATATATTCTGGCGACTCGAGCATCCCTCTAATCACATTCAGTAGAAGATTAGTATTGAACTGTTACTCATCATCAATTTCGTGAGCAAACCCTTTGTCTAGACCAAACTCAACGTGGAAGTAAGGGAAATTCTTGGGAATAAAGTTCCTGAAACCCTTCACGCTTGTGTCTGTGAGCTTCTTTGCTTTGTGCTAACTCCACTCACTCTCAGCTTCATCGATCACCTTCTTTAAGTAAAAAGGTCCTTCTTTTGCTATCTCATAGGGATTGGAATACAGTCTCTATCAAACAGTGGCGATGCTGTTGAGATAAACCAAACCAATCACTATCTCCTGAAATAAATCGTCCCAACATCCTTGTAACTTTTTTAACTTCCGAGTCTCGTCCCAAACATTGCGTGAACACTTCTGCTGGCTGCCTCGTGCTGCACAGTCAAAGAACACTAATCAATAGAAAAAGTAATTAAGGTCTCTTAGGTATATAGAAAAATTAAATACCTGCATTGGTAAGATACAACAATGGCCTGAGGCAAGGGGCTGATGTTGTGGTATCAAAGCATGTAAGCAGGGAAATAGTTATTACGGAGTTATTAGTAAACCTGATGTCGTTCAAATCCGCAGAGAGCAAATGTAGTTGATATACCAATGTAGATACCATTTGAAATAAGATAAGAATCCGTCAGTGAGAATCAAAGTGTACCTGAAAAGAAGCAGAGACGTTTAAAAGATCCATTAGAACAGATGAACAATGAGGTGAAGAGCAGTCTCAAGGCATATATAAAGAGAGAGTGAAGCATAATTAATAAGATTGAATCTACTGCATGAAAATTATATGATGTGTTGAACAGTGAAACAGAGAATGGTAGACAGCATAATCAGCATCTAAACTAATGGAAGAAGGAGTTTAGGAACCGGAGAAACAATCCTAATCTGAGAGGACACCATCCAACAGGCAATGGAAGAATGAGATTAAGAGCCTAAAGATAAAATGTAATTTGAGATAGGACGTTGAGTGGAGAGCATCCAGAAGGCGAATACATGTTTTTTTATCCGACTATTTCATAAGATACTTTTTTTTTTAATTTTAAAACTTACATGATCAACAAAAGATGAATTGTATGACCCTGAATTTACTTTCACCATCTGCGAATGGGGTCGGCCAACTCTTCTAGTTCTGGAACTTGATATGCAAAGGAATATATGTTCACGCTTTCAGCCATAAAAACGTCAAAATGAAAGACAACGTATTAAATGGAGAGTTACCTCATCTGCGCCCTCCTGGATCTATAACAATGACTTCGACATCCTATCTATCTCTGAAGTTGGAATTGGCTCCAATAAAAAATCTTCAGAGAGATGTACGGTTATAAAAGTTAGTAGTTTGATATCTTTAGAACTTATAACTTTGTGTTTCACATGTCTAGTCATAATCTTGAGTGGCAATTGTGTCAGATATATTTAACAGCAAAATAAAAAATCTCTGAAAACTATTACCAGACAAAAACTGTGAAGAAAAACCTGCAACAAGAAACAAACTTCTATCGCAGCGGACACAACAAATTTGTTTCAGACTTGTTTCAATCACACACCAAGAGAGATCACTAGAAAAGAATTGTCTGCAACTTTGAGTGAGAGAGATAGTTATAAGAACAGAGCTATGAAAAGAACTTGAAAACGATAAGAAACACAGAACTTTGTTAACCCAGTTCACACATGGAAGTGCTACGTCTGGGCCGAGACTCTCCTCGGAATCCACTAGATCATAACGGTTTACAGAGAAA
>KE155036.1:13257-34210 GCA_000411075.1 Sisymbrium irio | reverse complement strand
TTTATTTTATTACAATATATAAAATATTTAGACAATAAAACAGTTAAAAATTAATTAATTTATTTTATTTAATTTTTACTAAATAAAATATATATTTTATGAAAAAAATATTATAAATTTAAAATAAGAAAATTATCTTGTGCGCCGACGCATAGGTCTAAGTCTAGTTGATTATTAAGATAATTTTCAATTTTATTTGGGCCCAAACAAACAATAAAACTTAACTTAATTATATTTTAAAATTCACATGGAAGATAAATATTGTGTAAAACAATCAATTTCAATTTGAAATTGTAATTATCTTTAATCCGATTTTCATTCTTTTTTTTTGTTTTGACCAATGCCGATTTTCATTCTTTTATGAAAAGAAAGAAGAGAAAACAAATTGAACCAAATGTATGATATCACATGTCGCATATCTGATTTAGCTCACTTATCTAGGAGAAAAATATACTTTCGTAGTTGTAATTAATCAGCTTCTGTTATTAGTACACATCTTGCAACTATGGAGTAAAAAGAGACGTATAGACCTTTCTTGACGTAAACAGATACGTATACATATGTGAAATCATGTGTATAGATATATAATTTATATACTTATATGCTGTGTTGTGTAAACTATATTTTGTGTGCATAGATACATACATACACACAAACATATCTATTTATTCTTATGAGTGCCAGTTCATGTTAGGAAGCTGAAACGCCTGTCTCAAAACGCCATGATCAGCAAGGGACGACGTGGTATCGATGACTCCATTTCCATGAAACCCTGAACTCTGAGGAATTTCGCTAAGCATTGAGACAAAAGACACATTATAGTTGTCATTGTTGAGATCACTTGTATGATGAAACCTCTTGCTCGATAGGAAGGATCCGAATGAAGTCGATCCTGAGGCCTCGTGACCCATCCGATACTGACCACACAAGGAACGTTTGTCCGAAGAAACGACCATACCGTCGAAAAAGTGTTCTTCGTTATTGTTATTGTTGTTGTCGTTGTTGTCTAAAACAGACGTGGAAGAAGAATTAGCAGATGATTTTGAGAGCATTCCTTCCATGAGATCCTCTCTTAGTAACACTCTCTCCATTGTTGGTCTCTGTGAACTGTTCTTCTTATAGATCCTACATAGAACCCAATCGTCTAGCTGCAATATTTTTGATTTGTTGTACATTAATCAATACACCAACAACATATATATAAAAATGTAGAGTATACAATAATCAATAGCGTACGTGTAAGTCGCATTTACTCAACCTATCTTTGATCAATTTTGCCAAAAGAATATTTTGGTCTGAGCTTCCCACGTGAAACAATGTTGTCGAGTAACCGCATATAATGATAGTGGCAAGTCTTGCAAAAACAAAATGTCGCAAAATTGAATTGAACTACTTATTTAGCCAGCAGAAGATTTTATAATTTACTGTTGGGTTATATCATAATACCTATGAGGTTGGATTATATATATATAGTAGCCTACCATTTCATTACTAATAACTAATTATTTTTCTTGTGGTGATGGTATGTGGACTTTATTTCATATCTTACCATCTATATATACGGAGACTCAAATTTGATAACCCAAATTTTGTTAGTGGATCGTTAAGATCATTATGCATACCCGTAGTGAGTTTTTCCGTGTCGTGGCTGAGTCAGGTGGCTTAGCTGCAGTGCTAAGGCTACCATCAGTGAGGCGATATTCATGCATGATCCAATCTGTTTTAATCCCTTTAGGAGGTTTACCACCATAGAAAACAAGCGCTTTCTTGACGCCAACCTTGCGACTATTGCACGTAAAAATCGGTTTATCGGTTCCCGTGGCTTTCCAGTAGCCAGAAGTTGCTGCCCGATTCGGCCTAACCCCATTCGGATACTTCCGATCTCTAGGACTAAAGAAGTACCACTCTTGCTCTCCAAAACTTGCCTTGCCTAAAACATTCAAAATACCATTAACCAAGTGATCATTATTCATCACTATCTTTATCTAACTTATATTATCGTTAGATTTCAAAGATCATAATCAAACTAACTATACATTTTAATCTACACACCAAAAACAAATGAGGAAATATATAGCACAGCATACATACTTGGAAGCTCCCATGGATCAAACTTGTATAGATCAATCTCGGCGATAATAGAGACCGGAAGTGGAATAGAAGCAGCTTTTTTCTTGAGGTAATGAACTACTAGTTCCTCGTCGGTCGGGTGAAATCGAAACCCGGGAGGGAGATGTGGATGACCCGGCCCTATGCTCGAATCCCCCATGTTTTCCATCAACCTTTTTGCTCAGTTCAAAAAGAAAAACACGAAATTAAATGACTTTTCTTTGAAATTAGTCTCATAAAATCCACAAGAGAATTATGTAGGAAGAGGAATGAGTTTTTGGAGAGTGAATGTGTGTATCATATAAGATGCAAGAAGAAATAGGTGTTAGGTTTGTGTGTGCATACGAGTACCAAACTGGGTCCCTCGTCGAGAAAATGACACGTGGCTAATCGTGGGGCCCAGAATTAGCGGCCAATGAGCATTAAATTTTGGAGAAAAGGCAGGTTTTTTCGAACTGCCTTATGTCATGCCTTTCTTATGCTACACATCACGCACATACCTCTTTTTGTTTTTTTTTTCTGTAGAACGTTTATATGAAAATATAAATGTGGGAATTCTGTCTTAAAGATTTTTTTTTTCCAGAAAATATTGCACTACCATTGTGTTTTTCGTTTGCAATATCAAACTCTCTAATTAGTTACGATAATAGAAAGAAAATCCAAAATATTCAACCATAACTGATAGGTACATTTAACCATTTTTTTTAGTTAATTAGCATATCATTCCAACTGATGCTCCTCCAAAATATATATCTCTGGCATTGATGCTCCTCCGATCCACATTACTTTGCAGAAATTCGTTTTTTAAAATTATATAAACAATTTATGTGACAAATCACTATTTAAGTTATTTGGTTTTACACAACTCGAGACTACATCCATCCGAATCCAAACCCATGAACATCATAGTATAACCTGCGAGAAAATGCATATTAGACGACGAATACTTTGTATCATATATAGCTATCTCGGAAACCAAATCGCACCGCACCGTTTGGTTTAAGCACTTTCAAACTTGTAAGCATACATCATCATTTGTTTTTTCATGAAGCATATCTTCCTCTTTTTTATTGATTTTAGCTTTCCGATTGCAAAAACATCTTTCACTAAACAGCATACAATAAGCAACAGACAGACATAGTAATCTCATAAAACTAACTTAATATAATTAAGCTGAGAACTTAAATGCCATTCCTCAGAGTTGAATGGGTCTTTCGCCACTAATTCCTTAAATTATGATGAAATTAATGTATTATAAATTTGTGATAAAAAAAATATTTCCAACAATTAAATTGTAATCTCATTTTTAATCTAGTATTATATTATAGGAAATTATACTTTTAAAAAAAATTCGTTTCTACATCTTTTGCTTTTTGTTTTGAAAACTCTCTTACACCAAAGTTTCTAAAGTGAGAAAAAAAAACTAGAGTGTGCGTTTCGCCGTGTGGCTTGCCATAACCCCATAGCCTCTTTCGGCCGCATTGTGCAGAGTGAATTCCGAATTTGCATGTCAATGAATTGAATCAGGTTTGCAAAAGTTTTATGTGCTTCGCCATGCCTCTTCCCGTTTCTCTTTCGCCATATTGTATGAACCACGGCTAGGATATATAGAATGAGAAGATTTGTATATTCAGATAATAAGTAGGTTACAACCTATTAGCGTTATATATATACGCATTGGAGAATCTATATTCTAAGATACAGCCTTATCAGATAAGTATTAGATATACACAAGAAGATATGTGAAGATATGAGTATATCTTCTATACACCCCCGCAAGATGAACGACCAGAGGAAAGTCCCATCTTGAGAGAGTGTGTGGACAACAAGGCACGAGAAACTGGTTTGGTCAAAGCATCAGCAAGTTGATCCCGAGAAGAAATATGAGCTACTCGGAGAAATTCACTCTGAACCAATTCCCTTACAAAATGATAGTCCAACGCCACATGCTTCATCCGAGAATGAAAGACTGGATTAGCTGAAAGATAGGTAGCCCCCACATTATCACAGAAGATGACCGGCTGTGTCTCAGATTTGATTCCAAGTTCACGCATAAGAGCAACGATCCACTTAAGATCCGCAGTTGTATCTGCAACACACCTATACTCTGCTTCTGTTGATGAGCGAGCCACTGTTCTCTGCTTCTTAGATGACCAAACAATAGGGTTGGAGCCTAAGTAGACAATGTTGGCACTTGTGGATGTATAATCATCACGATTACCTGCCTAGTCAGCGTCAGAATAGGCATGAAGAGAAGCCACATTGTCACGACGGAGTGCAATACCAAGATCTCTAGTACCAGCAAGGTTACGGAGCACACGTTTAGCTGCAAGAAGATGAAGATCAGTCGGACGATGCATGAACTGCGAAAGCTTGTTGACTGAGAAGGTGATGTCTGGACGAGTGAAGTGCAGGTATTGCAGGCTTCCAACAATCGTGCGATATGTTGTGCCATCTGAGAGTGGTACTCCGGATGTAAGTTGCAGTTGATCAGTGGACACCATCGGAGAGGTAACAGGTTTGGCATGCGGCATGTTTGTTTTAGCAAGAAGATCAGTTATATACTTCCTTTGAGTGAGAAGTAACCCTGAAGGAGTTCGTTGAACTTCAATGCCCAAGAAATAGGATAATTCACCTAAATCCTTTAGTGAGAACCGTTTTCCAAGTAACTCAATAAACTGCTGAACTTTAACTGAATCATTCCCTGTAACGATGATGTCATCTACATAGACAATGACATAGATTGTGATACTGCCAAGCAGCAGTATGAACAAAGAAGAGTCAGCCAGCGAATTCTCAAACCCCAGCTGCAGAAGAAATGTCTTGAGCTCCATATACCACATTCTCGGCGCCTGTTTGAGGCCATAAATAGCCTTGTTCAATTTTCAGACATAATCTGGTCTATCTCTGTCAACAAACCCTAGTGGCTGAATCATATAAACATCCTCATTCAAGCTGCCTTGGAGAAAGGCATTATTAACATCAAGCTGCTGTAATACCCAATCATTTGCCACTGCATGACCAAGCACCAGAAGGATTGTGGGCTGTTTGATTACTGGGCTGAATGTCTCTTGAAAATCTATGCCCGGGCGTTGATGAAAACCTTTTGCCACCAGCCGTGATTTGAAGCGTTCCACATAGCCATCTGGTTTTCTCTTTGTCCGAAAAACCCACTTGCAGCCTAACAAGTTATAAGAAGGATCTGGTGGAACTAAGTTCCATGCCAAGTTCTTGATCTGCGAGTTGAACTCATCAGTTGCCGAGGCTCGCCAGCGAGAATCTTTCAGCGCCTGTGAGATACATGTAGGTTCATCATCAGCCGCCAACTCTTTATATTTGGAGGTGTGGACAGTTTGAGCTACCAGCGTGAGACGATTGACAGGTTTTACAATGTTATTCTTGCTCCTCGTGATCATGGCATGCTGATTCTGAGACGTGGTCTGCAGTGGAGGAGCGTCAACATTGTTTGGTGTTGCCTCAGAGCTGGGAGATAATGCCACCGGTGATTCATCGAATACTGAAGTAGATACAGGTGACAAGATTGGTGAGATATGAGGTGGTGATAAAGAAACCGTACCTGAGGACTCAGTGGTAAGTCGAGTACGTGGTGGCAATGTCGAGACTATGGTGACTGGCGGGCACCAAGGAGCAGGAGATGATTCAGGAGGAGGAGAGATGACAGGAGGTGTTTGAGGAATATTTTCGAAGGGGAAGATTGTTTCAACAAACTGAACATGTCGAGAAACAAAGATTTTTCAGGTGCTTGGATCAAAACAAAGGTATGCACTCTGACTGAGAGAGTAGCCAAGAAAAACACAGGGTTGAGATTTAGGCTGAAGTTTGTGATCGGTGTAAGGACGGAGCCAAGGAAAACAGAGACAGCCAAACACCCGAAGCTTCATGTAATTTGGAGAAACACCAAAAAGTTTTTGATATGCGGAATAGAGAGAAAGAGTTGGTGTTGGTTGTCTATTTATAAGATAAACTGCAGAAGCAAAAGCATAGGTCCAATAAGAAGTGGGGATATGAGCATGAGAAAGGAGAGCTAAACCGGTTTCAACTATGTGTCAATGACGTCTCTCGGAGAAACCATTATGCTGAGGTGTATGAGGTGGGGTAGTAAGATGAGAGACACCATTTGTAGCAAGAAAATCAGCTAATGCAATATATTCGCCCCCGTTGTCAGTGTAAAGTGTGATCAAACTAGTCTGAAAACGATTATCAACAAGAGTTTTCCACCTAATAAAAATGTCTTTGACATCAGACTTGTGTTTCATGGGATAAAACCAGATGTAATGAGTATAATGGTCCACAAAAAGAACATAATATTTGTAACCATCAAAGGAAAGAACTGGAGAAGTCCAGACATCTGAATAAACAAGTTGAAGTGGTTTAGAAGTTGTAAGAGATGATGTAATGGCAAAAGGCAATTTGTGACTCTTGTTTATTGAACAATCTACGCAATGAAAAGATGACAAAGACTTCGAATCAGAAATCATAGTTGGAGAAAAATTGTTTGAAGAATAGGAATAGCAGAGTGACCAAGCCGAGAGTGCCAGATATTTAAAGAGCTTTTTGTTGTGGCGGAAAGAGCAAGAGCAGGAGGAGAGTCTCGACTGGGCCACACGTAACCTCCATCTTTAGCCGGACCCGTTACCACTGGAGCCCTCATGAAAGGTCCTTTACCTGAAACAAATGTGGAAAGAATTCCACAGAAACATCATTGTCAGCACACAGTCGGTGAACAGAGACCAAATTTTTGGCAATGTTAGGAACATGAAGAACATTGTTAAGTTGAAAATCATGAGAGTTGAATGGCAGAGATAGAGAACCAGTATTGCTGATCGGCAAACCTTCACCATTCCCAACTTGAACTTCCTCACCACCAGTGTAAGGTGTATGGAATGACAGGTTGGCTAAATCAGATGTGAGATGATGCGAGGCTCCAGAGTCCATTAGCTAAGGAGACTTGCCAGGATGTTGTGCCATGACAGAGTATGCATTTGGAGGTGGGTTGAATTGTGGTCGGGATTGACCATAGAAATTCTGTTGTTGTTTTTGTGACACCACCCTGAATTGTGGACACCTTCTAGCACTATGCCCCTGTGTACCGCATGCTTGACACTTCCCAAGGTAAGGGCGTGAACCACGTTGCTCATAGTTTTTGTTTTTCGCAAAATGCTGATTTCTAGTACCACTATTGTAATTGTTGTTTGCTGGTTTCCAATTTTTGGTCCTGTTTTGAGCATGATTCGCCGTGATCGGAAGTGAGGAGGATGATGCAGGAAGAGATGCAAGCGTCAATTCTCTGTTAATGAGTTTCTCATGAAGTTCTGCAAAAGAAATCGGCAGATCTCATGCATGCACTGCATCGATGTTTGGTTTGTAATCATCAGGAAGACCATCCAGAACCGCATCAGTAGTGTCTTCCGGGTCTATTGGATTTCCCAAAAGTGCAAGTGCATCTGCTGTTGCTTTAATTTTCTGCATGAAGACTTCAATGGAGTTGGTGCCTTTGGTGCAGTGCTTTAGCTGATTTTTCAGCTGCTTGATGTGACCTCGTGTGGGTTTGGCATAGGTGGATTCCAATGTATTCCAAGCCTCGAGAGAAGTGGGTGATGTGGCGATGAGGGGCTGAAGGGATGTTTCAATAGATCCCATTATCGCACTGAAAAGTAAGCTGTCCTGTCTTTGCCATGAAACAAAATCAGGATTGGTTGCTTCCACACCGGAATTTATGATAGTCTTCGGCGGGACAGTGGTTGCTGAATCAATAAACTTGACCAGATCATAGCCTCTGAGGAGAGATTTCACTTGGACATTCCAGGTGATGTAGTTGGTAGAAGAAAGCTTTGTGACATTGACCATGTTGATCGAGACAAGAGACGGAGCTGTGGTGCCGGAATTAACTTCGGTGACCGATGAGGTTGACATGATGATGAAAACTTAAGAAAACGAGAGAAAAATTTGACAGAGGTCCTTTGGAAGGAAGAGCTCTGATACCATATAGAATGAGAAGATTTGTATATTCAGATAATAAACATGTTACAACCTATTAGCGTTATATATACACGCATTGGAGAATCTATATTCTAAGATACAGCCTTATCAGATAAGTATTAGATATACACAAGAAGATATGTGAAGATATGAGTATATCTTCTATAGGAAAGTGTACTTAAGTCCATCAAAAGCTCCATTATCTGATTCCATTAAATTGTTAATTGGACGCAAGAAGCCGCTATAGTAGTGCCTTCCAGATTTCCTTTGCAAACCTATTTCAAAGTAAAGATGGTCCTTTGTTTCATCCGGGGTTTTGTAGAGTGGGCAAGCCTTGAAGATCCGGTCACAAGTTGAGAATCTGTTATGGACTGCAATCTAAGAAAGTACTGAGTATTTATATGTGGAGTATGAGAACCAAATCCCTTTATACCAATGCACATTTGGACTTGCTGTTCTTGAAAGCAACCATGTTTCTTTGTAACTGTAACCTCATTTTGATCTAAGCCATTCAATATCTTATCATTTCTATAATTTTAAATATACCAAAGAGTCTATTAAAATTTTGGTTATTTATAATTTGAAGAGTTTTGAAAAAGAATTCTAAATTTTGATCTCAAAAAAACGTCTGGAACCAGACGAACCTGAGATATAGCCCAAATCTATAATGCTGGTGGACAATAAAAAATAAGGTGATTATATATTTATCTTCCACTCCGCAAGGTGTATTGTGTGCCATAATTAGCTCAGTTCTTTCAAAATTTTGATATAACCAATACATATCCTAAATAAGATTAATATATGATATCCTTGTAAAAGCTTGGACGTCTGGTCCTCACAAAGAAATTGTGGCCGGGATAATGACATATCCCTCTCTTATATAAATTGATTTGACTGTATATATATTTCACAGATTTTTTGGAATGTCATCACTTGCATTCGTCTTATAAGTAGTGATGATAGGGATGTTTCAAATAACTGTAACATCTTCTGGATAGATATTGTACTGAGTAATGCAATATTTCGGTTTGAATTATCAGGCAAATCAACTATCATGGTAATAAGATTTGAGTGGGGTTCATGACACCAGAATTTTGAAAATAACGATCTTAATTATTTTTGTTAAAAATTACTATTAGCCGCTAAAGCTGATTTGCCAAAAAGAAAATAATAAAAATAAAATCTCGTATCGCCATAAAAGCCAAAATTTTCTTGTGATTTACCACGTTAACCAATGTAAATGTTTTTGCTAATTAGCTGAACTCTACCGTACATTAGTAAGCTTGGATGTACATAATCAAATTTTTGTTTCCCCCCATCAATTTTAGCCAAATTTTTCTTAATTTTCCAAGAAAATATATCATAAACTATCACCAAAAACCTCTTATAAACTACTCATTTCCCAAAATCTAAGTCAAACTATCTATTTAGCAGATAAATTTTTTAAGATACCATATTTGCTAATTAACCCTAGTTTACATGATATATATTGGCTAAGTTGTTATCATTGATCAAATAAGATTTTTTTTATCATCAGTAGGAAAAAACATTTGATGTCCAGCCAGTATAATCTGATCCTGTAGTTTCTCCCTCGCAAAAGTAATTATTTGTATCTTTCTATATACGAGTTTATTCTCTCTCTATCAAGATTGGATATTCCTAAAAATTGCTCATCTCATCTCTGTATTATCAACGGTAAATGTGGACTACAGAGACCAGAAATATTATACAAATTTATTTATAAGAAATCATATATCTATTCATCTCATGTTATTTTATTATTTTAATAACTTCAAATATAAGAAATCTAATGATATTTAAATATATGCAACATGTCGATTACAAAAAAAAAGAAATCGAAAGTTGTATCTGAAAAGACTAATTTGATACTTACTATCTGCAACCAATTTTCAATCGTATCTTATGTACGAATTTATTATTTTTTACATGCTGATACCATTTTAACAAAAAAAAAAGTGCATTAACGTAGCATTCAGGGAGTACTTTTTAAGTATTTTGCTTTTGTGGGTGGGCGACCGTTTCAAAGGACGTATTACTTCTTCTCTTCACCGGATGGTTTAAAACAACGGAAAAGTAATTAGAATACTTTTTGATATAATAGTAGATACGTCTTTGAAGGGTTTTTTTTTTCCCTTCAAACTACATGAGAGAAGAGTCAGAAGACAAAAAAATACTTGCGAGTCAAACAGAAAGAAAAAAAAAAACGTTTCAGACATATTTGATCGCACCATGCTGCATATTTTCTTGAAGTCCAAATGTTAGAAAATGAACGTTGAATTCGTCCTTAAATATCAGCGCGGTAAGAACCAATATTCTGCAATATTAACAAACCATAGCTAAAACCATTATAAATAAAGACACATACAACTATTTCTTGCCAATCTAGCACCAGTTCTTCTTCCTATTCAGTACTATACCTTTATCAAACAAAGTAGACTAAAACCATTTCTCTTTCATCTCTAAATCATTCTTTTGATTGATCCATTTAATTATTTTGTATTCTCTCGTCAATTCAAAATTGCTCGATGCAACGTTTGGTAGCGCCTTGTTCAAAACTCGCATACACAAGATACGTAACAAACCTAAACCTACCTAACCCAAGCCTGTGTGATATTTTCATCAATCATCGCGGGATCGATACCAAGAAGACTATTTCGGGTCTATTATATGATCATTTCACTAGACTACGTTTGAACTCTTTTTTGGATAGTAAGAGTTTAAAGCCTGGGGATAGACTTTTCGTTGAGATCAATGCAGCAATCAGAGAATGCAGTGTTGGTATCGCGGTTTTCTCTCCTAGTTACTGCGACTCTTACTTCTGTCTCCATGAACTCTCGATGCTCATGGAGAATAAGAAGAGAGTCATCCCAATCTTTTGCAATGTCAAGCCATCGGAACTCTGCGTTAAAGATGACCGGACACGTCCGGCTGCCGAGATCCGGAGGTTCCAACTGGCTCTCGAGGAAGCAAAATACACCGTTGGACTCACGTTTGACACATATAATGGGTATGCTCTTGGGTTTCTCCATTCAAACATATTCATTTATGATTTGTTATCAAAGTATATGCAATACATAATACATAGTTTCATTATTTTATAATAAATCTTAAAATATTTTTCGATCGATAACCTTAAAAGGATAAACATAACACTTTAAATGCCTTTATAATACATTTTTTTTTTTCATATATATATATACACATACATGTATAGAACCTAGGTTATCATGACATAGCAACAACAGTACAACACTAATACGTACAAACCCCATTAGACTACATGTTTATACCGTATACCCGTTACTTTAGTATTTTTAAATTCGATTTTAAATTAGTTTATTTAAACGCCTGAAACTGTTGTACAGAGACTGGTCAGAGTTCTTGACCATGGCATCGGATGCAGTCACGAAGAACCTGTTAGACGTTGAAGAGGGGAGACTAAGGAGCATCAACCCCACGTACAAGCACATATCTGCGTAGGTCAATAGGACAATCAATAATAAAGCGTGTTTTCTCTTCTTTTAATTTGATTTGATTTGATAGTTAGTTAATTCTTTTATGATTTTGAGTTCTTTGTCAAAAAAAAAATGATTTTGAATTTTGACTAATCTTTTTTTTTATAACTTTTCTTGTAAGAAGTTAATTTAATTGTATTGATTCTTATGTCACCAAGTGGACATCTTTTGTAACAAAATGATCATTCAAAATATAACGAATTAAATCAATGTAAGTTGTTTATGACATGGTTCGTTTCCAACAAGTTATATTTTCTGTTATTTTTGTTTGTTGCAATTCTAATGTTTGGTGCTTTTTAATAGTTGAGTGTTCTACAAAAAGTCCACCCACATTATATTCTCTATGTACTTCATAAATTTACTGTCTTCTAGAACTCTCTTAGATTATATATTATTATTTTTTATGCTTGAATCTTGCCGAATTATAACTGAAATTCCAAAAATTTTGACATACAGAATTGTTTTGGACTATTATATAAACTACCGATTAGCGTAGTTGATTTTCAATCATCAATTTTCATAGACCGTATAGGGGAATTTTTGATAATTCATTATGAAAAAACTTGTTTGAAAAAATATTATTTTGCATGTTACTTTTTTTTTCTTTCTAAATCAACAATATAATATAATTTTTTTGTCAATCACTGTAACTGGCCTAAAAATTTATCAATGAAATAAAACCAATTTTTTATAAGATAAAACCAATACACATACATTATACCAATAACATGTACCTTGTGTAGGGTAAAATATTTATATATATTTGTTATAAAATTATATTTTCAACCATCAAATTTCAAAACTTGATTTTTTTTTTAAAATATAGATTATTTATAAAATATTTAGAATATAATTATATAGTAGACATTGTTCTAATTTGATGTGTTTATAATTTATATTCAATGAAATTTTATAAAATATAATATAAAATTTATTTTAGGAAATTAAAAAAATGAAAATTTAACTATAGTGTTGTATTACTATTTCTGAATAAGTAAATTTATCTCATTTAGATCTAATTTATTGATGAGTCGATAATATATAAATTATTTCTTTGAGTTTCTATGATCAAAATTTGAAATAAATTATAATGCAAAAGTAATATATATGTTTGTAAATAAAAACATGAAATAATATTTGATATAATTTTGAATAATAAAATAAACTAGATAACTGACTTCAGTAATATTTTATATGTTTATGTTTTGTGATGAATTAAAACAATTAGAGTTTATAATTGGTTAATAAATTTTGAATAAATTTTTAAATAATTATAAAATGTAGAATAACTCATAAAAAGTTGAATGTACATTTTCAGTTCGATAGATTAATGTATAATATAAGATATTTAAAGAATTTTTTATTTTATAATAAATTCACATATTTTATGCTAAAAATAATTTTTATTTATTTTTGTTACTATGTATATGTAGTATTTGTTTAATTGGTTAAGTTGTTACTATTAAATATAAATGGAAGTTTCCAATATAAAAACTTAATTTTTATAACTAATATATTATGTTTTTATATAATGATACCAATAGAGTATTTTATAATATATTTGATATATACACATATATAACTATATAAATATTCTATGGATTATATAAGTATTATATGAATTGATGAGTAACATGATGTATTGTAATTATTTTAGTAATTTAAATTTAATTATAAAATAAATCTGAAAATACTTATATGATGACACATCAGCATATAATATATATAAATAGTACATGAAGTGATGTTTTCTTTAAAAAGAATTCCGAAATAATATATAGAGGATTTTAAATCGCATAAGAAAAATGCTCATCTGTGATTTTTTTTTCTTTGGTGTACCTCGATCATTTGTGATTTGTTGATATATAAATACATATGTCCAAAAATGTGTAGGCAAATATAGTTTTAGCGAATAAATTCAACATAACATACGAAAATATAAGTTTTAAGCAAAACGTAATAATAACAATGGAATATAAATTGTTTACGGAGAACATAAATCGTAAGAACTATTGGTATAAAGCAAATAAAAATCTACTTATTTTTTTTTTTATTTGTCGGCAACAAATAATACCGTTAAAGCAGATACAGATATTTCCTAAATGAGATGTCGTGATATCGTAATGCTGTTTTCTCATGTTGACTTACTTTGTCTTTTGATATTTTTGTTTAATGACTACAGATTAGATGAATTAGTAAAGAAAAAGTAATAATAATAATGAAACAACGGCGAGGCGGAGCATAAACATTATTGATGGGGACCACTAAATAATATTGGTCTGTCACTAAACCATGTGCCAAACTTAACTCATCCTTTGCTGTCACCGTAAGCTTCGAATCCAAATCGACACAACCAAATAAAACTCAAAGTCAAAATGTCTCCTTCACGTCTTCTCCTTTATCTTCTTCTTCCTTCCTTCCTTCCTTCCTTCTTCAAGAAGAAGAAGAAGAAGTAGGAGAAGAAGTCTTCACTGACTCTCTCTCTCTCTCTCTCTCTTTCTCCATGGATTCAAGAACTATCCTGGACTCTGCTTTGTTTCAACTCACTCCTACTCGTACCAGGTCGGTCTCACTTCTCCTGAATATTCTTGACGTTTATTCTTCTTGGTTTGAACAGTGTTTTTGATTTCTTTTCTAATGTTTTTGGTGTTTCAAGATTCGATCTGGTGCTTTTCTGTGGGAGCAAGAAGGAGAAGTTGGCTTCAGGGATATTCGAACCGTTCATCTCTCATCTTAAGTTCGCTAGAGATCAGATCTCTAAAGGCGGTTACTCCATTTCTCTTCATCCTCCTACTTCTCACTCTTCTTGGTTCACTAAATCCACATTTGATCGGTACTTTCCAAACTTATCTTGGTGAATCTTGTAACTAATATCGAAATCAGAGTTTGAATTATGGATCATATGTAATTGTTGTCGTAATTGCAACAGTTTTCTTTTATTTCAAGATTTGATCTACCATTGTGATAATTGGTGCGTGAACAGAGTGGATGAGTTGGTGGATTCGGTTTCTTGTTTTGCAGGTTTGTGAGATTTGTGAACACACCTGCGATTATTGAGAGATTCGCGACTCTTGAGAAAGAGATCTTGCAGATTGAGAATTCTATTCAAGCTAATGAGATTGCCAGTGCTGCTGGTGCTGAGCATACACAAGACGGTATACTAACTGACACTCACTAAAGTTAGCTTGTAACGGAAGGTGTCGGTTTCAAGAGTCTTTCAGACATAATCCTAACATTTGTTTTTGCTTGTGATCTGCAGGGAGTAATGTAAGGAAGTCAAATGAATCATCCTTCAAGGTAACTTGTGTTTTCAAATGGTGTTGTGTTGTTTCAGTAACATTGTTTTGTCAATTGAGTATTTTCTTCTCAATGTATTACATAGGAGCCTGAGAATGGCAATGAGGCTGCAGGAGAGGAAACATCGAAGTAACTCTTATGGAACTATACATGTTTCTTTTGGCAAACTGATGAAGACGTTTTGGTTGACTTATTGCGTTTTCTGTTTTCGGTTTATTTTTAAACAGGATTCAGCTTCAACGTCTTCTTGAAACTCGAAGAACATTGCTTCGGAGAGAGCAAGCAATGGCTTATGCACGAGGGGTTGTTGCTGGTTATGAAATCGATAGTATTGATGATCTCATACTATTCGCTGATGCCTTTGGTGCGTCAAGGTTAAGGTATGTAAAGTAGTGCATAACCATTTCTTGTGCTACTAGATCATATGTTTTATGCAAGCTTTGATAATCATCATTATGCAGGGAAGCATGCGTAAAGTACAAGGAACTATGGAAGAAGAAGCACGGAGACGGTCTTTGGATGGCGGAATTAGCAGCTGTGAAAGCGATTGCCCCAGTGGACATGTCGTTATTAGGTTCCTCAGGGATCATCCTTACCAATGAAGGTGCTGCTCTACCACTAAACGGGACAGACTCATCTAACTCAAGCTCTGAAAACAAAGGTACCTTGTAGTAACTTTTCTACTCTTAGATGGCGAAAACATCCATTACCAATGTGAAGAAGTTTTGATTTTGTAGACCAACAAGCGTCTGCTGTTCCAAACTTTCAACCACCAATGGGATGGCCGAACCAGATACCTCAGTACTACTACCCGCCTCCATACCAAGGCTATCCTTACCCTCTAATGCAGCCAATGGCAAATCAAAACCAAGGAAACATGCCATGGCCTTCAAAGGGAAAAGCTTCCAAGAAAAAAGGGAAAGGTGATTCTGATGGAGATGATTCTAGTGGAACAAGTGAATCTAGTGAATCTGACTCGGCAAGTGATGATGATTCTGCTTCATCTGTGGAAGATCAAGGTAAAAGACACTCTCACACGAGTAAGAAAAACTCTCGTCGGTCGTCAAAGAAAAACCGGAAGAAGTCATCTAAAACTGTTATCATCCGTAACATCAACTACATAACCCCTGAGGGAAGAAACGGAGACATGGAAGGAACTGAGTTTACGGAGAACGGTTCTATTAAAGAGACTGTAGGTGCTGCTGTTGGCTTTCTCAAGGAAAATAAAGCTTATGAGAGAGAAGCCTCTTGTGATGAAGCTCTGAAGAGTTCAGATGAAGGAAAAAGAAGCAATGAGAATTGGGATTCATTTCAGAATATACTGATGAGGCATGACGATGGCTCAGATATGCATTCAATGGATGTCGTCAGTGAGGAGCATTTCACACACAGAGGCTCTAAAGGTTTGCAACTAAATAACAATGCCTCGAGTGATTCCATCGTTGTAACTCAGAAACACATAGAAAATGGAGGAGGAGGAGCGACTTTTGATCATTTTGAAAGTGAGGATAGTGCTCGTAGGCCTCCAAGAACGAGGGATTCAACAGAAGAATGTATGTTATTGGTAAAAAGATCAGAAATGTTAGGAGATGAAAGCAAAGACTTGTATAATGCTACATCATTGGTGAAAAAGTCAGGGAGTGGAGAGGATTGGTTTACTTCGGGTCATGGTGCAGGGAAACCGGAAAACAACTACGGGAGAATGTCATTTGATGAAAGTTGCATTTTGACATCTGGAGGTTCTGATCAGACCAAGAAACAAGAATTCGTTGATGACTCGTTTATGGTACATTCATCTTCCCTAACTGGTGATGATCTTTATGATTCTCGGTGGAGACCAGACATGTCTGCAGATATTACTTTAGCCTCTGACATCGACAACGGTCTGTCAACTGAAAAGCGTGAAATGTCTGGCTCATGGGAACCAAATGATCTTTGTATGATTCCTGAACGCAATTCAGGAGACTCGTTGTTCAATGATCATTCGATAGACATCTCTGCTGAAGCAAACGCAAGGCTATCGAGTAACGGAACAGCTCATGAGAAAGAAGATAAAACTGTCTCAAGCGGCGAGAAGAAGAACAGTGCGAAGAACCCGGAAGCTCGTAAGTCTAGAACTCCAGCTAGAGCCAGAGCTGAAACCATGTCCAAGACTGTAAAGAAACCGACAGTGGCTAACAGAACAATGGCACAGAAGAACAAGTTTGAAAAGGTAAGAAAAGATTTCTTTAGCTGATTTGATCCGATGATTGACTTAGTTTCTTACCTAGTTTGTTTGCTGTTTAATCTTTGGGATTGTAGGAAGAAGAGATGCGGAAGAGAATAGAGAATCTTGTTTTGGAAAGGCAGAGAAGAATCGCAGAGAGATCAGCTGCAACTGCATCTAGGAAAACTACGAACCGAGCTCCTTCGGTTCGTGAAAGGGCAACATAAGAAGGTAAAGAAAGAAAACCGTTGGATTCAGTTAAAACCGTTGGGATCAAATGAGAGACTCGTAACGTTTTGTTTGGTCCACTTCAAATTTTTTTGATACATTTATAAATAAGTCAGGTGGTGGCGATACTTCTTGATAGCTTGCTTGTGTCACGATTATTTATTTATTGATTTGTTATTTTTCTTCTGCATATTGATTTGTAATTTTATTTGAGTTACATATGAGATATTTTTATATTTGTAATTTTGGATTAAAGTTTCTCCTCAATGTCGCTGTCCACCATATTAAAATTTTAAATTAGCAAGTTCACAAGCCTATGTTTCATCGTGTTTCAAGGAGTACACACAACGCGCATATAACGATTTGAATGGTCCACCGAAGGAAATTTAAATATGAATAAAAGTTGGATGCATGAATATATCTTATTATGCCGTTTCTATTTGTAAACATTGACTAGAATTAAGCATAAAATTCTATAACTTTTTTTTCTTATAAAAGCAAAAAAGTGATGTTAAATAACAAGTTGACAAATGTTATCATTTTTCACAAATATTTATAATGCAGATATTTGTAGCTACATAAAACGTGTCATTAAGATGCACCAACACAAATAACTAGGCTATGCCTTAATTAGCATATTTTTCAAAATGACTGGAGATGCTCTTAGGGGGTACTGGTTTTAGTTTGTAAAACAAGAACCACATCATCACTATAGCTACAAATCGTGTTGAGAGGTATGTGATATTGTTTAATGTCTTACCTGTACACAATAATATATCTGTTATAAAAAACCATAATAATATGAGATTTTGCTTAAATTATTTTATTATTTGAGAATGCAGCTCCTAAGTACTAGACATCGAAGTTTTGTTTTCTTTTTGTGTTACTTGAGCAAGATAATATTTTGGTTTCCGTTATAATTAATTTAGAATACAAAAAGGTTTAATCCTTCAAGTAAAACAGAATGAGTATAACAATAACACATAAGTAGATGAAAAAAACAAGAGGGGATAGAGTATTCTATCGTTTTTAACTACTTTCCCAATAATATATATTTTTAGTAATCACACAGATAAGAAAAATAACAGAAAAATGTGTAACTAAAAAAAGGACATAGGTTTAGGAAGGGGTTAGAGAATTTTTGCCCTTAAAAAAGACAGATTCAACATTTGTTTTCCTTTGGCTCTCTCTTTCATGAGAAAGTTCCATAAGTCCCACAGCAAAAAGCCCTCTCTTGAATCGAATCTCAAACCATAATTAGATTTGCTCTGCACGTTTCTGATTGTAATGTCATTCTTTATTAATTTCTTCAGCTGTAAGGCTTTTGAATAAGTCTGTAAATATTCATATATTATTTTGAAATTTTCAACAGAAACCCAAAAAAAATATTTTTTTTTTGTTTAAACAAGACATTATAAAGTTGGAGTCACCGGCAAGTTATGACAGCCGGAGGCTGTTTTGATATTCCAACAATGTTGTTTGGTCGTAAATCATCGAGCAAGTTACAGGTAAAATTGTTCTTATTTTCTTGATTGATTTTATGTTAAAGTTCTCTTGATTCATTTTGATTATTCATATTCACAAAACCCTTTCATATTTTCAGAAAAACCATTCAAATAGTTCATAGAAAAGTCTTGCTTTAATATAAGCTTCATGTTTGGCAATCATAAAATCTTTGTTCTAATCATCATTAAATCTGCATCTATTTTGTCAAATAAAAGGTTGCATCCTTTGTTTATTTAATCAATCTACATCTAACGTTTACTATGACCAGTTCCAAGTTCGAACTCTCATTTCTCTGTTTTTGAAACATGAGTAATAGCTGTGAATCTGTGATGATGCAACGTAAAAGAACTAACAATTTTTCATAATCACATTTTTCAGCCAGTAAAGAGCCAATCATCGCCTAAAGCTAGCAAGATTAACAAGCAGGATGTTAAACCTTCGTCATCACCTAAACCTTCGTCACCTATACCGATTAGATCATCTAAGTCAATATTATCCGGGAGCCAGTTTTCATTATCAAGACGTGTTTCTTCGAATTCTTCGCCTTTAGGTGTCCTCAAGAATGTTTCTATTAGAGAAGCTAAGAGCCCCAAGACAACCAGCTCGCCTAAATGGACAGGCAACTTTATACTTATGGTCGAGCTTCGCAGGAAGATCTTTACCTTTAGAGACATCATTGATCTTCCTCCTCTCGACGGTTCTCCTTCCATACCCGATGTACGTAAACCAGAAAGTTACATCTCCTTCTTAGTTAGTCCTTCATATGTTATTTTTACTCACTTGCTTGCTTTCTTGGGTAGATGGTGATGCATACAATGAAAGATCTCAGGAATATTTGTCCCGAGATTATCAACAGCTCACATATCTCGGAAATTAGACGCGCAAATGTCGATAAGGTATTCAAAACATGATCCAAATATATGACTTCTTCTGGCCTGAGTTCATATACCTTGAATCTTACCAACTGTTTTTCCCACAGGTTCTTGATCATTTCTTCAATGCTTTGAAGGCCATGGGAGATTCATGGATCGATAACTCTGAATGGATAGCTAAATCTAAGTATTGGGGTAGCAGCGTCGGGAAGAACCAGTCCGATCGACTAGGTATATAAGAAACGTTACCTTCACGCAAAAGTTATCTCACCATCTTAAATTTCAAACTCTTTTTTTTAACAAAGGTAACGTTTCCTTTGCAGTGGAAAAGGTGTTAGCAGCATTAGATGGACTGATCAAGATGTCAAAAGAGAGATTTGATATGATGGAGATTGATGAAGAAGATGAGAAGAAAGAGTCGTTGAGTCCACGGACACCTAAATCATCGAGCAGTCGAGTTTTATCTCCATCTGAATCATTCTCTGATAGCAGAAACTCGTTTTGCGGATCACCAATCACGCCAAGATCGGTTCTTCCAGAACCAATGATGGGTTCGCCGGGTAGAGTTGGAGACTTTGCAAACTCTGCATCACATCTACTGTGGAATATGAGAGTTCAAGCACTTGAGAAGCTTAGTCCTATCGATGTAAAGCGACTCGCTATTCACATTCTGTCACAGAAAGAAGCTCAGGAACCAAACCAAAGCAATGGAGAAGATGAGATTAATGTTGTTCAAGAGATCAAGCAGAAGACGAATGACTTAGAGAGCAACAATGTGAAGATGGAGACAGAAGAGTCTGTTGTTCTTGATGAGCAAGAAGATACAATCATGAAAGTCTCTCCACTGGATTCAACAGCTGACTCCAAACTCAATGTTTCTGAAAAATCTGAAGTTGCGCCGGTATCTTTGCCACCACCTCCTTCTCCTCCTCTATATACAACGAAAACTGCATCTTTACCATCTCAACCACCGCCACCACCTCCTCCTCCTCCGTCACCACCACTGATTGCAAAGGCTGATGTGGTGGCCATATCATCAATGCCACCTCCTCCTCCACCGCCACCATCTCCACCACTGCTAATGCCTCTAAAAAGCTCTATTCCACCACCACCGCCTCCTCCTCCAGGAACTGTGACGACCCCACAACCGCCGCCTCCACCTCCAAGAACCTCAATAGCGCCACCACCGCCACCCCCAC
>KE155036.1:1139-12992 GCA_000411075.1 Sisymbrium irio | reverse complement strand
CCACCACCTCGAATGGGTGTGGCAAGCGGAGCGGCTGGTCCACCGCCACCTCCAGGAGCAGCAAGAAGCTTGAGGCCCAAGAAAGCAGCTACAAAACTAAAAAGGTCAACCCAATTAGGGAACCTTTACAGAATCCTTAAAGGGAAAGTAGAAGGACGTGATCCTGAGGCTAGAACAGGCGGAGGAGGCGGAAGAAAACCTGGAGTTGGAAGCGCTCCTGCTGGTGGAAAGCAAGGAATGGCTGATGCCCTTGCTGAGATCACAAAGAAGTCTGCATATTTCCAGCAAATACAAGAAGATGTTGCTAAATACATGAAATCAATCAACGAGCTGAAGGTTGAGATCACTAAGTTCCAGACTAAAGACATGACTGAGCTTCTTAGTTTCCACCGCCGTGTCGAATCAGTTCTTGAGAAACTAACAGATGAGACACAGGTAAGCAAAATTCAAAACATCTTATTACCATCATTTCCGTGTCCTCTTCTTTATTGATTCTTGATTGCGAGATATGTTTTGAAACTTTTAGGTTCTTGCGCGATGCGAAGGGTTTCCACAGAAGAAACTCGAAGCAATAAGAATGGCGGCTGCATTGTACTCGAAGCTGCATGGAATGATCACCGAGCTACAGAACTGGAAGATAGAACCTCCTTTGAATCAGCTTCTTGATAAAGTTGAACGTTACTTCACAAAGGTAATTACTTTTAATTGCTTACTCAGATCCTAATTTTTAAACCATTCCAACAACACTTTGTAACTAAAAAATAATTGATATGATAGATCAAAGGAGACATAGACACGCTGGATCGAACCAAAGATGAAGAAGCTAAGAAATTCCAGAGCCACAACATCCACTTTGACTTCAATATACTCCTTCAGATCAAGGAGACAATGGTTGATATCTCGTCAAGTTGCATGGAACTCGCATTGAAGGTAACTAGCAACTAGAAATATTAAAACACTTTCTTGTAGTCCTTTTTAAAAAAAAAATTCATATTGGATCAACCTAAATTTGACAGGAAAAGAGAGATGAAAAGCTTGTGTCGCCTGATGCAAAGCCTAGCATGAAGAAGACAGTAGGATGTGCTAAAATGCTGTGGAGGGCATTTCAATTTGCATTCAAAGTCTACACATTTGCTGGAGGACACGATGACCGAGCTGATTCTTTAACCAGAGAGTTGGCTCATGAGATTCAAACTGATACTCAGAACCCATGATGATTCCATCGTATCATCACATTTTGCCTTTTTCAACACTGTTCCAAAATGTTTGATATGGAATGATAAAAGAGTATATGTATATGTATAATATTTAACCTATTGTTTTGGCTGTTGAGTTTGTAATTTTGAAGGCCCCCCAAAAACACTAGGATTTAGAGGTTTCATGGGAGCTCGGAGATGCAGAATCCTTTTTGAGTGAAAGGCTTTAAAAACCTTTTGAGTCAAGGAAGGTCTTTGTGTTGCCACAAAATGTAATATGGTTTTGTTGTTATATGAACTTTTTTCTTTCTTTATTTCTATTTTGTAAACTACTGGTCCAAATGGTGACGACAACACCTGGCAAAAAAAATGATATCAACAGAATTTAGCGAAAATTGATGGTAATAATGTTAAGAATCAGAACCAAAGAAGTTGATGCAGACATATAAAAACCTAAAAGTGCCTAAATGAAACTAAAAATGATCAAAAAAAAAAAAGAGATTAGTAATCCTAAAAATTTATAAACATCATTGTTGGCTGACCATTATTTCTGTTTTGATTATGAAAAGAAAGTGTAATGAAATGTTGATATTTGAATTTGAGGATAAAATAATTTTATTCTACTGACAATTTTGACGATAACAATATCTTTGAGAGAGGTGAGTTTGGATCACTGTATAAGCTGATATATTTCAAAAGAAAACAAAAAAGAATATATATGATCACTGTATAAGCGTATTGGAAAAGAGGTCATATGAGTTTTTATAAATGAAAAAAATTACTTTTATTTTTCAAATGAAAATTTGTTACAAAATTTATATATTGACCCTTACAATATATGTTCATTATGAATTGACCCTGGTAAAAGATTAAGTTCGTTCTGCTACTGTATAATACATCTTTATTTAAACACCTAAAATTTGAATGAACTGATATTTTTATTTAGAGTGCTTTTAATCAATACCCCAAGTTGACCAAAAAACTAACAAAGTGCCATAATATAATATTAATTTAGATAAGTAACAGAGAGAGAAACAAATTAAGTCAAAATATCCTTTTTTTTTGTTTAATTATGAAAATGTCATTGTCGATGAAGGATAAAATTGGTCGGAAACACTGTTCATCCGATGATCAATTATTCAATTTTGTTTTATGTTAACTCCAATATCAACTAACATTAAAGTATTGTAATATGTTATTGAATAATACATAATACAATGTTAACACAATAACATGATTAAACGCTAAATACATAACACATTGTTAACACACTACATTATTAGACACTAATAGATAATATATTATTAGGACGCTAATTTGATTATACGCTAATCAAATAAAAATCACATAAATATCATATAAATAACCTTTATATTATATGGTATATAATATATTGTTAACATGTTAACATTATTAGACGGTAAAATTACATATTGTTAACGTATAAAATTCATATATAAAATATTAACTTTAATACCAGATAACATTTACATATTGTTAGCATATAAAAATTATATTGTTAGCAGATAATGTTTATATTTTCGTATAATTGTTAGCACATAATATTATTGTCTATGATAAACCTATTATCCATTAGTACATGTACTTTTTTTTACCGGAAAAATGAATGGCATATGATGTAATTTTAAAAAAATAAAAAAGATACAATTATAATTTCTTGATGAATAATACCTACGACAAAAAGTAAAAATATGTCAGTTAATTTTCAAGTTATTGAGTCCCTTGAAATATAATTACTCTTTTATTTACTTTTACTCATATTTTGCTTATATTTTTATGTTTATATATTTGTATTTTTAATTAATTATATTTTAGTTATTATAAATTTTCTTCAATTTTTTAATCTTTAGTTGCAGATTATGTAGAAGATCTGAATTGATGATTATTATTGAAATCTTAAGTCAAGTTCTTATACAAGACAAGTAGGTTAATGTAATCGTAATCTAAATATACAAGAAGATTACGATAACTATACAAGATATTAACAACCTTATAGATAATCTCTATTTATACTAATACGCCCCCGTAAGATGGACGCAGAGAACATAGTCCAATTTTGGTAGATAGATCAAGGAAGCGAGCACGAGGAAGAGGCTTAGTAAGAGCATCTGCCAGCTGATCGGCAGAACAAATGTGAGCAACACGGAGTGTCTTGGCCTGAACTTGTTCCCGGACAAAATGATAATCCAATGCAAGATGTTTCATGCGAGAGTGAAATACCGGATTTGCAGAGAGATAGGTTGCACCAATATTGTCACAATAGATAACAGGAACATGTGTAGATTTAAGACCAAGTTCCATCAGTAGATAGCTAAGCCATTTGACCTCTGATGTTGCCGCCGTGAGTGCGAGATACTCAGCTTCCGTCGATGATCTCGCTACACCGGTTTGTTTCTTAGAGGACCAAAAGATTGGTTGACGTCCCAAATATGCAATGTAAGCTCCAGTGGAAGAGTAATCATCCCAATTACCAGCCCAGTCAGCATCAGAGTAGGCATGAAGAGTGAGTGGAGATGTTGCCGAGAAGAAGATACCTCTGTTTGCAGTTCCAGCAAGATATCGAAGCACACGTTTCACTGCTTCCCAGTGTAATGAGCGAGGTTGATGCATATATTGAGACAGGCGGTTAACAGCAAAGGCAATGTCAGGCCGAGTTAAGCTAAGGTACTGAAGACTGCCTGCACGATAAGGAGAGGGATCCGCAAGCAAGTCTCCTGATGATAGCGTGAGAATCTGATAGGAAGACATAGGAGTAGCAACAGGTTTGGCATCTGCCATCTTTGTCTTGCGCAGAAGATCAGTGATGTACTTAGTTTGAGTGAGGTGAAGGCCTGCAGAGTTGCGAGATGCTTCCATGCCAAGAAAATAAGACAGCTCGCCAAGGTCTTTAAGAGAGAACTTTGCTGCAAGTAGATTAGTGACACGTTTGATTGCAGACATGGAAGTTCTAGTGATGATAATATCATCAACGTAAATAAGCATGTAGACATAGGACGTGCCCGATTACAGGATGAACAGAGATGCATCAGCTAGTGAATTCTTGAACCCAATGCTGATCAGGAAGTCTTTGAGAGCAGTATACCAGGCTCTCGGCGTCTGCTTGAGACCATACACTGCCTTTTTGAGTCGACACACATGATTAGGACGATCCTTATCCACGAAACCCGGCAGTTGCAGCATATAGACTTCCTCATTCAGCGGCCCTTGAAGGAAAGCATTGTTGACGTCAAGTTGTTGGAGAGGCCAGTTTGCTCCAACAGCTATTCCAAGAATAAGACGAATGGTGGCATGTTTGATTACCGGACTGTATGTATCATGGAAATCAACACCGGGTCGTTGATGAAAGCCTTTTGCCACCAGCCTAGATTTAATCTTTTTCACCGAGCCATCAGGCAATCTTTTGATCATGTAAACCCATTTAGAGCCAACAATGTTAGTAGCCAAGGATCTATCAACAAGATCAAATGTATCATGTTGTGCAAAGGCATCATATTCAGTACTCATGGACCGCCGCCATTTTTCATCTTTCAGAGCCTGAGTGAGGTTCTCCGGTTCCACTTCTTTTAGAACAGTGTGGAGACCATACTTAGGATTTGGTTTCCAAACGTTGTTCTTGGAACGTGTTGTCATGGAGTGGACATTGATCACCGGATTTGATGGCAGAGTGGACGCAGACGGAGCCGGGTCAGTGTTCTCGGCAGTGATAACGTTAGGGTTTGACTCTTGTGTCGTAGTAGACACACCAGCTGCAGGTGAAGGAGGTGAGATCGGGGGAGTGGCCACGAGAGGAGATTGAGTGAATATAGGCACAAGAGATGCAGAAACAGAGTCGGAAGAGGAAGCGTTTAAGGAAGAACATTGTGTTTGAGCTGAAAGAAGAGAAAAAGGGAATACCGATTCAACAAATTCTACATGACGAGAGATGTAGATACGAGACGTCACGACATCGAGACAAATGTAGGCACTTTGAGTGAGAGAATAGCCCATGAAGACGCATGGAGTTGACTTTGGACTGAATTTATTCTGACCATACGGTTTGATCCACGGATAGCAAAGACACTCGAATGCTTTCAACTTGGAGTAGTTTGGCTCATCATTAAACAGCAGACGATAGGGAGATAGATTCACCAAGTTTGGTGTTGTGAGTCTGTTGATCAAATAGACAGCCGCCAAAAAAGAGTAAGTCCAATAGGACTTTGGAATCTGAGCATTCGTGAGGAGAGAGAGGCCTGTCTCCACTATGTGTCTGTGCTTTCTCTCGGCCATCCCATTGTGTTCGAGAGTATGAAGAGGACTGGTCAGATGTGAGATACCGTGGCTGGCAAGAAATTGTTTTAAACCCATAAATTCTCCACCATTGTCAGAGAAGAGAGTGGTTATCTTAGTGTTGAATCGGTTCTCAACAAGAGATTTGAAAATAGGGAAAATATGAGCAACCTGAGACTTTGTTTTGAGATGGTAAAGCCACATATATTTAGTGTAATGATCAACAAAAACAACATAATACTTAAAGCCATCAACAGATATAATGAGGGATGTCCAGACATCAGAGAAAAGGATTTCCAGAGGACGAGTAGATCTAAGAGTAGATGTAGAAAACCGAAGTTTATGACTTTTATTGATAGCACATGAGTTGCAAAACAAAGAAGAAGGTAAAGATGATTAATATGGTAAAGAAAACTTGGACATCATAGTGCGAAGTGTTTGAAGATTTGGATGTCCTAAACGTGAGTGCCATTCCAATGGAGAAGACTTTATTGTAGAGAAAGCTGAAGCAAAAGGAGAAGAGGATGATAGTGGCCACTCGTACACTCCCTCATTGGCCTTGCCTTTGAGAAGTGTTGTCCCCGTGCGAAGATCCTTCACCTGAAAATCATACGGACAGAGTTGAACCATAACGTTATTTGTTTTGCATAACTTGTTAACCGAGATAAGTTTCTTCTTCATATCAGGTACACATAAGACATTGTTGAGGTGAAGAGATTTTGAAGAAGAGGGAAAAGAAACTGAACCAGTGTGAGTAATGGGAAGCCATGCACCATTACCAACCATCACATTATCATTGCCGGTGTAAGGAGCATGCAAGGAGAGTTGTTCAGATCGCTTGCAATGTGATGCGAGGCGGCGCTGTCAAGGAGCCACGGAGAGATGTCAGGATGAGGAGAGCTCGTTGTGTAATGAGCTTGAGCCGGATGAGTCCACTGAGGTGAAGGAAGAGGCAGATGTGGGGCAAGAGAGGGTGCAGATCCACGAAAAGAACCATATGTCGTTGTTGATACAGTGGACATCTCCGTTGCTCCATGTCCCTGTATGCCGCAGAGTTAACATTTGCCGAGATAAGGTCGTTGTGGTCGATAACCACCACGTGAGGAGTGTCCTCCACGATGAGAGAAGGAGGGTTGTTGCCTGGATTGAGTCACGTTGGCGGTTGCAGGAGTGAAAGAATCAGAAGGACCAGCAGCTTTCAAAGTGTGTTCACGGTTGATGAGTTTTTCATAAAGCTCATCGATCGAGATAGGGACGTCTCTGCCATTTACCATCTTTACTATAGCCCGATAGTCCTCTCCGAGACCATCTGTGATGAAGTCAAGGAGATCTTCATGTTCCAAGGGAGCACCAAGAAGAGCAAGTTGATCGGACTTCTCAATGATACTGCGCATGTATTCATTGACTGATTTGGTTCCTTTGCAGGTCTGTTTTAGTTGTTGTTTGACCTGTTTGATGTGACCGCGTGATGGCTTTCCATATGTGCGAGAGAGTGTTTGCCATACCTCCCTTGATGTGTTAGCTCGAGCAACAATAGGTTGGACCGCAAGAGACAGAGATCCAAGAAGAGCGCTGTAAAACATCTTGTCTTGTCTGTTCCAAGCCGTGAAATTTGGGTTTGGAACCATCGAATTATCGTCATTAGAGATTGACGCCGGTGGTGTGTTGTCATCATCAGAGATGAAACACGAGAGTTCATGGGCTTCAAGAAGAGAACGAATCTGAAGACGCCATGTGATGAAGTTGGTTGGTGTAAGCTTGGTGATGTTTGACATGTTGATGGAGATCAATGTTGATTTTGGATCAGCAACATTGAACACAGGGGCTGATTCACTTGACGTTGCGGCGCTTGCTGTCGACATTGGACGAGAATAGAGAAAGTTCAAGAGAGGAGAAAGAAATAAGAGAGATCGAGAGAGAGAGAGCTTTTAAGATTTTGGATCAGAAATGCTCTGATACCATGTAGAAAATCTGAATTGATGATTATTATTGAAATCTTAAGTCAAATATATATACAAGACAAGTAGGTTAATGTAATCGTAATCTAAATATACAAGAAAATTACGATAACTATACAATATATTAACAACCTTATAGATAATCTCTATCTATACTAATAGGTTATTCATCACTTGTATACTCCAGATTTTATTTCATCTACAAAATTTTATTTTTCCTACTAAAAAAACAAAGAAACGTGAATAGAGCAAGATCTAAAGAAACGGCGAAAGTGTGATCAAACCACTCTCGGAAAAATCAATAAGAATGTATTCTAAATAAACAGTTTATCATATATATACAGCTGTAATTCCTTCATACGAATGTCATCTTCTTCCCTATTTAGCTCTGCAGAACTCTTGTGTTCAACTCTCTCTATATATCTCTTCAAAAATGAAGCTCTCTCTTCGTTTGATCTCGGCCGTGCCCCTAATGTTCATGCTACTCGTCGCTACAGGTTCATAATTTATATCACAATGATATTGCAAAATAAAATCTCATGTCAGCATGTAATTATACTTTCATATATATATATGACCAATATCTTAATATTCGTCATTTTTTGGGTTGTGGTTATGTATATTCTTCTATATGACTGTTTACTGTTATTTCTCTAGAGATAGGCCCGGTCACGGTGGAGGCACGCACATGTGCATCAAGTAGCCAGTTGTTCAATGGACCGTGTCTGAGTACAACCAATTGCGCCAATATTTGCCACAATGAAGGTTTTCCAGATGGTGACTGCCAAGGATTCCGGCGCCGCTGCATCTGCACCAGACCATGTTGATCGATGATCTATTATGAATGGATGCGCTAAATAAAACCAATTACCTTCCATCATTTTATGTTTTATTTTATCATCCTTAGACTTTAAAACAATAAGGAGATATAAATCTTGAAAGCCCTTTAGTTTGTGTGTTTCTATTATCTTCTGAGGTTATTTAATAATATTGCATTTTAGTAAGCTGTACGAATTAATGTCTTCACTACACGAAGATCAGTACGTATGTGCGTCAATCTTTTCACATTTACCATCTCGCGGATCATAAACTATGACGTCTGCATCTTTACTCACATAAAATATTTCTGTCTAATCTAATAACATCTATATATATGGCCTTCTGAAATATGAGACAATTTAAATTTTGTATATATGTGTATCAAAACATAAACCTTAGTTATTCATTAACGAAAACAGAGTAAATCTTCTGTAGTTCTGTACAAAGATGCATGTGAAAAAAAAAAACAGAGCGCATACTCCAATTCAAGTGTTTGCAAACAACTGAGGCAGATAATCTACAAATCTATCATCATATAAACAAGCTAAGCGAATTACTTACAAAGTATTAAAACATGAACAACCATTAGGTCAATAATATGTTCTCTCTTTCTCTCAATTATTTGCAAAAGTGGGTAATTTTTTGTTTGCCAGCTAACTAGTTGATTACAGTTTCAGTATGACCTAATCTCTAGCTAGTTAAAAAGGTTTCTCGAATCCAATTGGAAGCTGGGACATGATGACAAAAGCAAGTGTTAGTGCTTACTTATCAAATCACATCATTTTGGGTATTAGAGCAAGAGAGTCGACTAAATTGGTAAACCAGTATATGCATTCCAGCATATCTGCGTAAGTCCCATAAAACCCCATCTAAAATGATGTAGTTTTTCGTTTAACACATCTTGGTGATCTCTTATATTTTATTTATGGCAGAAATAAAACGCAGACATGAGTGAAATGACCAAATATTTGAACACATTTTATCATACAAGGAGACAAAGACATACGGAATATTATCAGACAAGATTTATTAAAATCAAACACATGCCATAATAGGGGTTTTTTAAGTCATGATAAAGCATCGCAAGTTTTAAGTTACAAAAAAAGGGGATAAAAGATAAAGTTTAAGTAACTACCAATTATTTCATCCTTGTGTTTACAGATGATACTGCCGAACACATCTGAGGACGGGATATCCTCTGGTTTTGTGCGATTCTTTATAAATAAAAAAACCCTAGCAATTTGCAAAGCATGTTTACAGAAACGTGAAATACAAGTTAGCTCCGAACATATCAGACCATCTATCAAAACTCGTTCCAGGTCGATGGAAATTAATCATTCGCCTTTGTTTATCATTAACAAAAACAGAAGAAATCTTCTGTAGTTCTCTGGAAGGAATGGGATGCATCAAAGCAAAAGAAACAGAGCATTTGTTAGCAATGAAGCACAAGCACTGGGAGAATGTTTTGATACAAAGCTACAAATATGCAGCCACACTCCACTCAGTACATCAAAGTTATTAATTTTATCGTTGACAGAAATGAAATGAAAATCCAAAAGCAACATATTCCATTATCTTGTAAACATGTTTTTGTTGATTAATAGAAAGCTGACTTTATGTAAACCAAATTATTATTCATATTCTTTCAGAATATTTAGAAGTGCATAATAATCTTGTACTGGAGCCTTATAAAAGATAAAAGAATCGTCAGCAAATAATATATGAGATATGGAATGGAAAGACCTCTTTGTGGGGCTTGAAAATTAACAAGTTAACCAACCTCAGTAGCTTTGATTTATTAAATCTGTACATGAGATAATCCTTCATTGCAAAACAAATACTCCTTCCCAACTCTATCAATTCCGTTGCTTATGTCTATTCATAGCCATATAAATTGAGTGTGTTTCCTTTGTAAGCAATTTATAAAAATCTTAATTTATCCTATTTTAAAAAATTGCCGAGAGAAAACTAAAATAAAAAAACAAAAACGAAATAAAAATTGCCGACTAAAAAAAGGAAAACAGTACTAAATAAGTAAATATTCTAAATTTTATAATCCCTTATTATATATAAGATGGTATAGTACTGCATAATCAACCATACGATATGCCTCCTTTCAAAAAGCCAAAAGAAGATAGCTTACCATCCTCCTCTCCGTTACTAACTTCGTTACCTGAAGAAATCATATTCAATTGCTTAATCCGCGTCCCAAGCCGGTATTACCAAAACCTATGTCTTGTCTCCAAAACCCTAAGGTCTCTCGTTCTCTCCCCTGAGCTCCACCGTTTGCGATCCCTCCTCCCTAAACATAACGATTCCATTTATGTCTCAACGTTTTACGGTTGGTTAACTCTCCGTGCGGCTGAGAAAACAACGACCAGGATTGGATATCAACTGGTTTCGAAACCGACTCCATTCCCTACTAATCACCTTGTGCAGAGATGTTCTACCGTCACGGTGGGATCAGAGATATTCTTCGTCGGCGGATCTTTAATACAACCTTCGTCGGAGCTATGGATCCTTGATACTCGAACAGGAGAGTTAAGACAAGGACCAAGCATGGACGTGGCTCGCACGTCTGAAGTCATCGTGGAAAACATAGGCGGGAAGGTATATGTGATAGGAGCATGCAACGACAATATCCTAGTGGAGGTGTTCGACACGATATTGCGTGAATGGAAAGTCACGGAGAATCTTAAACAGAAACTGCAATGCATATTTACGAAGCGGTTAAGTGCGTCAGTGAACGGGAAAGTGTATATGGAGGAAGGTGGGAGAATCGCTGTATACGATCCTAGAAAAGGTGGAAGGTTGGAGAAAGTGGAGTCACCGTGTGATGGACTATGGTGTATGTTCGTTGTTGCTGATGTGCTCTATGCTTATTATTATGAACAAGGCTTAATGGGTTTTGATGCAAAGCGTAAGGTATGGAGAAGAGTGGTTGGTTTGGAGACACTTGATGTCGATTTTTATAACCCTGCAGCTGTGGAGTACAATGGAATGCTGGCGATTTTTTGGTATAAATTGATCAACGAGGAGGAGGTTAGGTGTGCATTGATCGCGTTGGATTGGATTGGAGATGATGTAATTCGAGGGACCATCCAGTGGTATGGGACTGTAGCCACAATGCGAGATCCGTTTATGTTCGATAAGTTTTTAGTTTGTTCTGATTGATCGTCTTTTTATTTTGTCGTAGTAATTAGAAATACTGGTTTTAATATGGGAGAGTTGGATTAATATTGTTAAAACTTTTTATAATTTGAAAACTAACATATCTAATTAAAAGAAAACTAACTTTTTTCTTTGGTAAAAAGACATAAATATTTATTATTAATTATGAGATAAAATTTATTTAAAAGTAGAATATTTAAATTAAAATATCTATATTTATATATATATTTAAAAATTCGAAATATATATAATATCTAGTAATTATGTTTATTTTTTTTTCATTTTTAACAAATTTAGATATATACATATTTATTTATATCTTTGTTATTTATTTAAAAATTAGTGGATATGCACATACCTATTTGTATCTTTATTATTTATTTACAAAAATAATAACTATGTACATATCTGATCATATTTAT
>KE155033.1:19436-35442 GCA_000411075.1 Sisymbrium irio | reverse complement strand
ATATCCTTCATCATTGGTTGTTCCCGTTACCACTGGAGCCCTCGAGTGCAGGTCCTTTACCTGAAACAAATCGGGAAAGAATTCCACCGAAACACTGTTATCAGTACATAGTCGTTTGACTGAAACAAGATTTTTAGTGATTGCAGGCACATGTAGAACATTAGTCAACTTTAAATCACGAGTCTGAGACTTAAGAAGAGAGGAACCAGTGTTGTTAATTGTGAGGCCTGCACCATTACCGACTTGAACTTCCTCGCTGCCATTGTACGGTGTGTGGAAAGAGAGATTGGCAAGATCAGACGTCAGATGATGCGAGGAGCCAGAGTCCATGAGCCATGGTAGTGTAGCTGCAGGATGAACCATCGCTGTGTAGGCATTCGGATTCATCGGTGATGAGTGGCGTGGTTGGTTGGAGCTCAGAGAGAATGATTGTTGTTGGGACACCATTCGGAACTGTGGACAACGTCTCGCACTGTGGCCTTGAGTTCCACACGCTTGGCATTTACCAACGTAAGGACGTGATCCTCTTTGCTCAATGTTGTTGTTGTTGTGTCGGGGGTATGAATTGTTGTTCGAGCCAAAATTGTTGTTGTGATTTGAACGCCAATTCTTGTTCCGGTTCTGAGTTTGAGCATGATTCGCCGTTATTGGAAGCGAAGATGATGAAACAGAGGCAGATGCGATTGCAAGTTCTTTGTTAATCAGCTTTTCATGAAGTTCAGCAAATGAGATTGGTAGATCTCGAGCATGAACTGCATCTACCACTGATTTGTAGTCGTCAGGAATACCATCTAAGACTGCATCTGTCAAATCTTCAGGATCTACGGGGCTTCCAAGTAGAGCTAGGGAATCCGCGGTAGTCTTTAGTTTCTGCATAAAGGCATCAATGGTATTTGTGCCTTTGGTGCAGCGTTTCAGCTGATTCTTCAGTTGTTTGATGTGACCTCTTGTTGGTTTGGTGTAGGTTGATGCAAGTATGTTCCACGCCTCAAGTGTTGTCGTTGTCGTTGCTATGAGCAGTTGAATTGCAATTTCAATGGATCCCATGAGTGCACTGAATAACAAGCTGTCTTGTCTCTGCCAGAGAACAAAATCGGGATTGGTGATCTCCACGCCTGAATTTTGAATGGTCTTCGACAGGATGATTGTTGAGGGCTCGGTGTGTTTGGTTAGATCATAGCCATGAAGAAGCGATCGGACTTGAGCATTCCACGTGATATAACGTGGAGGCAAGTTTGGACACATTGACCATGTTGATCGAAATCAACGACTGAGGATGTGGTGCCGGAATGAACTTCGACAACCCCGGATTCAGAGGAAGAGGATGTGTTCGTCATCTCTATGTAAAAGAAAATAAGACTAGAGAAAGAGATTTTAATGAAGGTCCTTTGGAAAGGAGAGCTCTGATACCATATAGATAGGCATTGTGAATGTATTTTGTATATCTTAAGGGGTTACATCACGTAGAGCTTATATACACGTGAGGAGACAATCTAGGAGTATCTAGAAAGAATATATACGTGTTTATCTAAATCATAACATAAGTTGTTAAGATATAACAATATCTTCTCCAGCTTAATCCAACAACGATATCTACGGAGTGGGGTTTGGGGTAAATTTTAGGCGATCAAAAGTTTGCAAATTGCATCGAAGATTTGGAAATTATATACGGTGTTCAACTAAAGCCAGTCAATATATCTTTGCTGATGAGTATAAAGTATCTCCGTGAGCTCTTGTTGGAAACTTGTCATGTCTTGGAGATTAATTATAGATATGAAGTGCAGAGAAAGTAAGACAGCTCTTCTGTTTCACATAATCCTACAGTTCCATGCTTTACCAACCTCTCCCTGTTGCTGGCTTTTGTATCTGAAACTCCATGATTTTGCTGTTGATGGATTGTACCTTATTCAAACAGTTGTGTGAAATCTGTTAAGAACACACCAGTTTACTGATTGAGTGAAAAGGAATTACTCAAAGCAAAGTAAAAGCCACTGCTTCAGTGCCTCTATCCATTTGCTTTTCTCTGGCCCGATTTTGAAATCGTTTCTCCACAATTTATGAGAGTTTTGTTGCTTCTCTAATTCTCAGGATGGCATTTCGACATTGAATGAGTAAGGCTGTAATTCATGAAACAGAGAAGACTGAACCATCCCTGTTGCTGGATTTTGTATCTGAAACTCCATGATTTTTGAATTTTTCTCTGCAGATTCTGTTGTTGTCCTCTTCATACTTCCGTGGGCATAAGACGAGGTCGTGATACTTTTTAACATCTCAAACGTCTTGGCCTCGTCTTTGACTTTTAAAACACCTATTATCTCCATTATTATGTTTTTAGCTTCTCATGATTCGTTGGCCTGAAAGATCCGATGTTCACAATCTTCTCTATCATCATTTTTTATTTACCAAATTCATTCTGCAATCTCCTAACAGAGTATCATGGCATTTGTTCGATTTATAGTCAGGGGTGCTATCTGGATCAATCTGTTTTTCTCAGAATGGCCATGTTCATTTGATGAGGTGGATGGGATTTTTAGAAGCAGACGCGTACTTAATTAAAGGCAATAATGAGATTATGTTCGTTTATGATTTTGGTTTATGCCTCCAAATACTGTGTTTATATATGTTATATATAATCTTCAACAAAAGTAAAACTAAATGAATGTACAATATTCGCCATATTGAGGCTTTGATTGGCAAAGCTGATGATAAATCAGTAGCAGTATGTTATATAAGCAGTATGCTACATAAGTTGTATGCTCTTATTAAACTATTAAATAAAATAATTGGTATAGTAGTAGCATCATGCTATTTAAAATTATTATAAAAAATAGTATATAATATATAATATATGATAAATATATTTGAAAATAATTTTTATATATTTACTTTATAAAATATTTTTATAATATATAAACTAAGAAATATATATTTGGTTTATTTTATTTAATAACATAAAAATTATATTTATATCCAAAATAAATTTTATGTTTAAAAAATAAATGTTACACCTTAAACATTTTTAGTTTTTTTTATAAAAAGATCACATTTAAAATTTAATGTAATTATTATAATTTTTTAATTAATTATACTTTAAATTTGAAATATTATTATTTTACAAAAACTTTAATTGTAAAATTATTTTACAAAATATAAATTTTATTTTTGGATTCAAACATAATTTTATGATATTGTTGAATAAAATTTAATTCATTTTATATTTTTTGAATTTTAATGAATTATAAATATAAATGCTCTAGTAAAAGCTTCATATGAAAGCATTAAGCAAAGAGCATTTGGAGAGCATTAGCATATGGTAAATGCTTTTCTAACAAATGTTGATTGGATAACAAAGAGCATGATGCTAATGCTAATGCTGTACCAATCAAACCCATTGTTGAGATTCTATAAAAGAAATCTAAGAAGAAGAGAAGAGATGAATTCAATTTGGAGGAAGATTCGAAGTTTGAAGAGAATCGGAGGAGAAAAAGAGAAAAAAAAAAAAGCAAGAAGTGGAGGAAAGAGGAATAAACCGTCGACAACTCAACCGTCGAGATTTGAAGAATATCAGGTTTGGTTTTGATCGGTTTGATATATTCGATTTGGATTAGTTATTTTATTGGTTGGATTGTAAATAAAATAAATATTTTGAAGACAAAACTGATTTTTAATTAGTTTTTTATTAATAAAAAATAACCAAACATAAGATGTACATTTCAGAATTTCCGGTACCAATTTCTAGCTTTTGATCTTAGCCTCAAAACATTCATAATTTTTTGTTAACATTAGTTTTATTATACAATTTTAAATTTTAAATTTATCTATCGTAGACTGTTGCAGTATTGCAGTTATGTGGTTTAGATATCGAGTATGCTAACTACTGCGATAGCTAGTCTTCTTTGTATTTCAATCTTAATATTGCAAACTTTATGTTATACATTATATAGCAAACTTCAATATTGACAAGTTTGCATAACACAAGAATAGTTTGCTAACTTCCTATCAACTGGATTTTTTTTTGGAAATTATCCCAACAATCCATCTTATTACTGGACAAGACTGCAAAAACTGCATATTCTCATCTCTTTATAATTTCCCTGTTTTCAACTTATTTAAGCTGAGATTCGTAATAGATTACATCAAAGCACCATAAATGAGTTAAAACAGAACCACAAGACAATTAAATTAACCTATAATGACAAGACACCAGAGGAAACCTGTTTCATATATCCACATTGGTAGCCGTATGGAAAAAAAGATTGATCTCTTTAACAAAAAAAAAAAAATCACACCGTCACTTTCCTCTCCTCTTTTATAGCTTCATATGAAAGTAATACTTCTTTGAATTTTGCTTCAGCTACATCTGCAACATTCCATCCCATCCAGTAAGTTCAAAGAATGGTTTGAAAGATAATGAGGTGGAATTCGCATAGAGCCTACAGTAACGTTTACCTTTGTTATCCTGATTCTGGTCCGGATGAAATTCCATCGCCTTTACCCTAAACGCTTTCTGAATGTACAGCAAATCCAAATCAAAGCATAAGTATCTTACAGAACTAAAAAAAAAAAGACTTCCGAAAGATTATTGCATCATAAGAATTGTTTCGATGCTTACCTTAATCTCAGCTTCTGTGTATGGAGTTGCCCTGGACCTGCAACACAATAACATAACCCGTCACTTACAGAGATGAATTAAAATCTACTAACATACGATTTAACATGTTCAATTCAGAATTATACTATATGGGAGCAAAAGGTGACACTTTTACCCATTTTATTATGTTCATCTTAAAGCTAAACGATTTCCTATAGATTGACCCATTTAATTACACTGATTCATCTTTATTTCATATACTAAAAAGTAAAAACTCAAAGAGGCTTCAGAAAAGTTCAGACTCTGAATATTGAAAATTAGAACATAATTGCTTAGTTATTGGCCGCGAACCAAGACATGTAAACAGAATCAATGACCAAAACTAAGAACCAGAACCAAGAACAACCCGAAAGTGACTCAGGGAGAAGTATCAACTATTCCAAAGTCCTAAGACTCCTAAACAACGTAATGATCCAAAGGCTCCTAATCTCATCTCCATCAAACTTCTTTATACTACTCCAGTGATTATCAGCTTCATCCCTATTGCAACATAAAGTGTGCAGCTAGAACCATGTATAAGTGTCATCGTGGGTGTGCATTTTGATTCAATATAGAAAAAAATTATATAACTACCTGCTTAGCCCTAAAACAGAGTAGTGATGCGATAATGGATAGACTCTAGTCTGTTTTGGAGGCTCCTGGTGATTGGTCCTTTGGTTTCTAAACGTAGACTCAGTTTTCCAGTACCAATCATTTCGCTGATACTGCTGATGGTATTGGTGAGCACTAGGATCATTTTCCTTCCAGTTCTCGAAGCCCCTCCTAAATTTATTCCTCTCTCTGTTGAAAACGCTTTGCATACGCCTAATACGTTCCTGTAAGAGACCATCAGAAATTCTGAAGGCATTTCAAGAGAGTTCTACAGGCCAATAACAGGAGATATATCTTAAAACTAATATAAATTCATTCTTATTGAATCTACGATCTTAATGTCAAATGAGGAAATATGAGGCTGCAATTTCAATCTAGATTGATCAGTTTAATAACATTAATAGTTGCAATAATTTTGAAAGTAACTGCAGAAGTTAGTTATATCAATCTAGCATCCAACTCATGAGTTATGAGTACGGAAAGGTCAATTAGACTTACCACTCTCTCAAGCTCTTCCTCGTACTCTTCTTGCATCCGTTTGTTGTACCTTCTCCAAGATTCCTCTTGAAAAGCTGTTCGGAAAGACCCGCCTTTGGTGCCTTTCCGCGCTGACTGTGATCTACCTACCTTTAAATCATAAATTTACAAAAGTTGAGGGCTTGACTAGTCTGGAATATGCAAACCACTAACATAAATTATAACGGAAAAAGGAAAGCGAACAATGTATAAACAAAAAAAGCTGATGACTTTTAGCTACTATCTCGCATAAATTAGACGATATCACTATATATTGAAATATCTACTTGATAATTTTAACTAAGAGCCAAACAATCTCATAGAGAAAAGGTTAGTTTTGTTCACCTGGGTATAGACCCAATCAAAAGTTCTTCGCAGCTGATGAACCTACCAAACAATAGAAGCATCAGACGCGACAGTCCCACAAAAGACTTTAACCTCAAACCAAGCAGATGACGTAATATTAGAATGATTCACATCATTTTTTGGGCTAAATCACAAATAACAAAGGAGTCAGTTATTTTAGCCAATTCATGATCACAATTTCACGATTTGAAGACAAAACAATAGAAGCATCAGACACACGACAATCTGACAAAGACTTAACACCAAGCCAAACAGATGGCATAATGTTAGAATGATTCAAATTTTTTTTTGGCTAAATCAAAAATAACAAAGGAGTCAGTTATTTTAGCCACTTCATGATCACAATTCCATGATTTGAACACAGACAATAGAAGCAAAAGACACGACACAGTCCGACAAAGATTTAACCCCAAACCAAACAAATGACATAATGATTCGCATCTTTTTTAGACAAATCACAAATAACAAAGGATTTACCCACTTCATGATCACAATTCTATGATTTGAACACAAAGAATAGAAGCATCAGACATGACACAGTCCAAACAAACAGACTGACAAAGTGTTAGAATGATTCTCGTCTTTTTTTAAGAAATCACAGATATCAAAGGAGTCTCAGTTATTTAACCACTTCATGATCACAATTCCATGAGTTACCGACAAATAAAAGAAGCATCAGACACGGCAATCCGACAAAGACTTAACCCCAAACCAAACAGATTACATAAAGTTAGAATGATTCCGTGATTCCGACCAAAGACTTAATCACATCTTTTTTGGCGGAATCCCAAATAACAAAGAAGTCACTTCCACTTCATGATCATAATTAGATGATTTTAAGACACTAAAAAAACTAAATAATCTAACCAAACGCAAAGCCTCGATCTTGCAAATAGGCCAAACCATCTTATGAACAAGAGAATTGACAATACTCACGGCGAAAGTGGTTGCTGTTGCGCCGATTAAAGTAAACGCTAGGATTCCCCAAAGCTTCAAATCCGCTTTCTGAGGCGGAGGTTTCCATTTGCCTTCTTTATCGCGTTCAGAATCGTCGCTGCTCATTTTGAATTGTTTTACAACAACCAATAACAGAATCTTTGGGGTTGTGATCGAATTACCCCAAGCAGCATCCTCAGGGGAAATTAGTTTTTGCTTTTTTTTTTTCGCCGCTGTGTTATGTAATTCTTCGCTGCTGCTGTGTTTTCCACCGCCTCTTGTTCTTAATCAATCTCTGCTTTAAAAGACATTTTCCCCGTACGGACAGACCAGTACTAGTCCTGGGCAATTGGTAACCACTCGGGTTTTGGTGCTACCTATTCTAGTTTCGGATAAAATGGTTACTATAATTCCAATTGGTAGGTTCCACAAAAATTTAGATCGGTTCGATTAATAACTAATCGGTTTGTACTTCAACATAAAACCTAATAAAAATCAAAATATCAGATGATTGGTATAAAATAGGTTTTTTTAGTAAACAAAGTACTAAAAACTCGATAAAACTTTAGAAGAACCGAAAATGATATTTCTCGCATCGGATTAGGTTCGGATTTATGGATTCATATATTTTCCCAATCCTAAAGATGATGCAATGAACAATTTTCAATGTTCCAGATATTTTGATAAATGAGAGAAAATTGGGCTTTTATTGGGATTTCTCTTCCCTAGAACCAATGTGCACGCTGAATGTTATTTATATATCTAACAAACTTCCATTCGCAAGCCTTCAAGATTTTTGAAATATTTATTTACGGAATTCATTTTTGAGGTATTAATATACCAATAACAGATTCTTTATATATCAAACAACTTCCATCCACAAGCCTTCAAGATTTTTGAAATATTTATTTACGGAATTCATTTTTGAGGTGATTAATATAATAAAATTATTGATAAACGAGATCTTGGATCTAGAATGATCACGACTCAATTTGACTGAATGTAAAATTTAGATTTTTTATTATTATTTTTTTCTGTGTGAATTTTAGCCATTTAGCTGAAATAATTGAAAAATATTGACAAATTATGTAATTGTTCAAATTAACATAACAAAAAAATTTATAAAAAAATAAATACATGAAATATATATATCCATTAATATATAAAAACTGATGATAGATATTATCGAGAATATTCAAATATGATTTAAAAAATCAATATAATCTGTTTGTGAGCTTTTCGTTTAGTGGTTTTACAAGCTCTACTGTTGGGATCAAAGTGAAATCTAAGGTGGCAAAAAAGTTGTAGAAAACTCTTGATATTCTCAACTCAATGTCTTGTGATAAGAAGCATTTAGACGATAAATAAGATTTAAACAAAAGATATTACGCACCACGATAAAAAAAAATAAAAACCTCTCTAAATTCCAAAAATAATAATTATAGACTTATTATTCAAAATGAGAATATAAAGTATTTATAGGAAATACTTGTGGTTAATATTACATAAATTAATTGTCTTGAAAATATAAAATACAAATAATAAGAAAATTAAATTGAATAATTATTGGCTTTTAATGACACTTAAACATTAATTTTTGTCGCTTTTCTTATTTAGAGAATTAAAGTCATTTATTTGGGTTTTTTTTTTTTGAACTTCTAACAGCTTCAAACTGGACTTGACTTAATATCGTGGATGAATTTATGAGTGTTCATTATGTCGAGAACTTTAAATACTGACTCAAATAATCCATCTTAAAGTTGTTGGAGAAACCATTTTTTCTTGATTGTTGTAAAATGTTTTTTTTCTTGTACTCTCCATTACTCTATCAATTGTCATCCTGAGGAATTAACATGCTAAGCTGAGTTCAGGAGGTCCCCAAACTGCAGCTTTACTCGTCTGTGAACGAGAAAGCACACCACATCGAAGATTTTCTCGGTCCACTAAGGCAGGAAATAAACTTAGGATTACGGGGACATGATGTAAATTAAAGAATTACCCCTGAGGGCAAGATGCAGGAAGAATAAATCCATGTGGAGTAAAACATGCAACATATTGGGTATACACGTAATCACTAAGAACATTTTCTGTGAGGTAAACACTCAATTACAGAAGAAACTCTATACATAGGATAACACCCAATCAATAAAGAAAGTCTTATGGGGGTAAACGTACAATCACCGAAGAAAGTTCTGATGGGTAAAAGCAAAATCACATAAGAAAATCGTCGTGAGGTAAATATGAGTCATAGAAGAAATTTCCCATGGGGCAAGCATGTCAGATCATAATTATGTCCCAATGGAGGAAACACGTAACTGGTGGGGGAATGCAGCAAGCAATCAGGGAATTCGACCCTGAGCGGAATGTAACAAATAATCAGAGAATATAACTACGAGGAGAATACAACAAGCAATATGAGAATATGATCCTGAGCGGGATGCATTAAGCACTGTTGGAGCCTCAATTTAAAAATGGAATTACATGTGTTTTATGTACGGCATACTTCTTAATGGTGGTCGACTGTGCCCATTCTTTTTTACTGTCCTTTGCAAGGGATCTTGTATCACTGGCCTGGGTCATGTTGCCTCGGCTTTTGATCCGCATCCAGATCTCTGTAGAGATCATATGCAATAATATTCATCGGATCCGACTACTAGTTTCACGTGTCGGAATGTGTTTATCTGCATGGTCATCAGACTCAGCATACCCCCTTTATTTGTTTTATCTTGAGAGATTCTTCACCTCATCTTTTTAAAGAATCAGACTTAACCCCGCTTACTCCTGAAGCGTCATTTGTCACACCATAATGATGCACCTTTTTGGTATGTGGCTCGAGATAAGTTATTTACAGAAGGAGTACATGTATTTCAAGGTCCACTAATTTTAGGCTTAGTGGTTTTATGTAACAGTTTTACCTTCTTTGCCACCTGTAAAAGCAGTCCCACTTATTTTTCAGCACTTCATCCATCGAACGTTTCTGTTCGCCAATCTTCTATATTATTTAATAACCTTTGATGAGGACATAAAACCAGCTATCAGCATTCCAATCCTTAGACAAGCATAACAAGATCCAGAATTAATATTATGGCATTGATGGCTTTTGTGAAGCTATTAAAGGTATGTTTAGCAAAGTCAACATCAAATCCAACTTGGAAGACATCACATACCGTCTAGACAAGCTCTCTATTTAGAAATCAGAAGCTAAAGAAGACATACCATATGTTATACAATGCGTTCAAAGAGATGATGCTAACAGATGGTCAATCATTCTGCATAAAGAGATAGTTTCTGATAAACCCACATATACACTATATTACCAGAAGGTTCAATCAATCCTAAGATGTACTCAAAGTTGGTTAAATTGGATAATCCTAGCTAAAATAAACTTTTGTAGCACCATTTCTTAGACTTGGTTTCAACACATGAACTATCTTAAGACACTCGAATAAAGAAAGGCGATGAAACCTCAATGCTTAGAAAATGTGTTGTATAAATATTTGATATATGAAATCCAACGCCTCCAACCATCTATTTGGAAAAAGAATTTTAAGAACTTTGGTTGGTAGAATGGCCACATAAGAGTCTGTGGAAATACTCTTGATAAATCAGGGTGATCAAATGATATTACACACCTTAATCAAAAATAATAGAATCAATCTTAAAGGGTTCCAAAAATAAAAAGAAGTCTTATTATTCAAGATAGATTACAAATGTATTTATAGAAAATAATTATGTGAAAAACTAGATAAACACAATTACCAAAACATTTGACTTAGACTAAACTTAATGAGAGCAAATAAATAGTTTTGAATAACTCTTGGCCTTAATTTGATTCTTTCTCTTCAATTTTCGTCATTCCTTTTGGGCTTCATGTAAAGTCAAATTATGGGCTTCTTTTGGACTTGTAACATGATGAAAATAGTGTGAATTTATTATATATCATCATGGTTGAATTTCTGAATGCTTTATTTGTCCAAAACTTCATAAATTGACCCAAATAATCCACTATGAAGTTGTTGAAGAACACTGTGCCGTGATTATGAAATGTCTTTTATTGATATTCTATGTTGCTACCCATGATCACAATATTCCCATCCTCTTTAAAATGACTTACCCTCAAATCCTGTTTTACAAAAAAAACGATAGACGCAAGTAAAACTTTTTTTTGTGTTTTTTTTCAAATTTTTTATTTTTCTTCAACTTTTTATTCTCGAAAATAAATGAATAAAAATAAAAATATAAGAATATAAAAAAAGAAAATGAAAGGTAAAAGATAGATAAAAGAATATGAAAGTTAAAAATGATAGAAAGACAGAAACCAAGATTAGAGTGTTGCTCTAATACCAAAAGACTCTTGTTAGATTGGAAACATGCCCAAAGACATTCTTCAAAGTGTCCCATAGTTCCTTTGCATTTTCACAGTAGGAGTAAGCTTTAATGATTGAGAGACTGAGGGAAGCTTGAAGAGCAGCAAGAACATTTTGATCTTCAGAGTACCACTCTTCTTTATCAGCATCCTTCTTCCCTCCTGTCTTAGTCTCCTCCGGATCAATGTGGTGGAAGACTTTTCGTCTACACATCACATCCTTTGACGTTCTTGGCCACAGGAGATAGTTATCAGCACCTGTAAGAACCACATGCAGGTTGACGTGCTTTGTGTTCTCCATTTCGAACGGATGAACTGGTATTGACCAATGAGTAAAGAGATATCTTCAACCGTTGACCACAGACAGAAGAGAATGAACACACCTCTTCAGATAGCTAAACCACAACGAATGTGAAAATGAAGAAGTGATAAGAGAGTTGTTGGACGTAGGTTCCAGATAATTTGGTGGAGAAAGCAATTCTTCACTGCTGAATGTATGATTTTGAAAACAAATAGAATGAGAGAGTTTGAGATTCTAAAGATGATGATTTAAAGACACAAGATTGATCTTTCTACCTCTGATACCATGAGATTTTATTAGCAATAATTTGCAGAATTTTAGATGTGCACTTTGTGTAATGAACATTGTTCTATTAGAGAGAGAAAATGATTATTTCCTTAACTTGATTATTACAAATGTGAGACCCTATACATTTATAGAGGAACAGATTGAGCTATCCAACGGTTTGATAGGGATAGCTACGGTTGGAGACAAATGTGCATATAGGCCGAGGTGATAGTGACCTCTCACAACGCCTAACAGAGCAAGTGTGACCCGTGATCTTCTTTCCCTTTCAACTCCAAGTGGCACAAGATATATATTAACTTTGCTTAGAAGACTTCTTGGTCACATATGGAGATAATGAAAATATTAAACTCAACGCACATACTTCTTCTTCATTGTTTCTTGGCTGCTTGTATTACAAGTACTATACGGACATTCTTGTCACACAAGCCAAATGAACTCTCTTCCAATTTAACAGCTTCAATAAAGAAAGGCGGTGAATTTTAGTGGTTAGAAAATGCGTGGTAGCGATATTTGATATATGATATCCAACAGCTCTAACCATCTATTTGAAAAACAAATTTTAAGAACGTTGGTTGGTAAAATGGCCATATATGAGTCTGTGGAAATATTCTTGATAAACCAGAATGATCAATGGATATTACACACAATGATCAAAAAGAAGAAAATCACTCTCAAAGGGTTCCAAAAATAAAAAGAAATCTTATTATTCAAGGTAGATTACAAAAGTATTTATAAAAACATAATAATGTGAAAAACTAGACAAACACAATTAAAAAGACATTTGACTTAGACTAAACTTAATGAGAACAAATAAATAGTTTTGGATAACTCTTTACCTTCATTTGACTATTACTCTTCAATTTTCTTTTTTACTTTTGGGCTGCATGTAAAGTCACCATTTTGGGCTCTTCTTGGACTTGTAACTTGATGAAAATGGTGTGAACTTATTATATAGCATCATTGTTGAATTTCTGAATGCTCTTTTTGTCTAAAAATTTATAAATTGACCCAAATAATCTACTATGAAGTTGTTGAAGAAACCACTTTGCATTAATTATGAAATATCTTTTATTGATCTTCTTTGCTGCTACCCATGATAGTTTCGTTATTTATCATCTCCCCTCTGAAGGGAAACAGTAAGCATCAATGGAAAAGAGACAAGATCCAAACGCCAACATTCCATAACTCAGCTTGCCTATCATTCCAACGACGACCTAGTGTTTAAATCTATCAAGAAGGCAAGTAAGGTAAGAACATTTGATTACTTGATATATTCGGTATCTTTGATTTGTCTTGCAGATTTTGAGTCATTCCGTTATTTTAATTTAAATTAAACAAGAAATTATTTAGCTTATTGCTTTTATTAGGGCCTAAGATTGAGTCACATATTAACATTGCTTTAAAGACACATAGAGGAACACAACTGTGTTGGCATCTATATAAGTAGTCATGTATCTTTCAACTTGATGAAATATATGAGTCAGTTTACCCCTAGAAACTAAACATAAGTCTTTCTGTGTGTTGTGAGAAATGTCATTGAGAGAATCTTTTCTTATTAAGCTCATTCTAAAGAGTTTATGGCGACTTTTGATCCATCTCGATTGTATGATTCAATCAGCTTCTATTCCATTCTATAAACACTGTCCTTGTTGGGTTGTTTTACATGAACAAAAAAGTTGAATCCAACTTCCATCAACATGCCAACAATCTACTCCTTGAGATAGTAAGTTGGTTAGTAAGACCAAGTGGTATTTTCCATCTCCATTGTTCTATCTAGCATCGTATAACCAGACGACCTATTCTATACCATTTTCATCTCCATCTCGTCCAATTCATTTGTCAGTCCATCAACTGGTGGTTGATCCTTTATGCCCTAGGCCAGCTTGAGAGAGGTGCTACTCGTGCCCGTATAATTTTGGTATCAGAGCTGAAAGGCTCCATATCAGGTTATCTCTTTCCGTTGTTCATCTACATTGTTTCATTCTTATTAAAAAAACCCATAAAAATCCTTCTAAAGAGTTTAAGTCGAGCTTATTTTCTTTGGATCCGCGAATTCTAATCAGAAAAACTAAAAAAAAAATTTGTGTTAGTATTAATTTTTCTGCATCTAGTTTCATATAGAGAACTAGATGCAGTCAACTTAATACTAACACAATTTTTTATTTGATTTTCTGATAAGAATTCGCGGATCTAAAGCAAATAAATTCGATGCAGGAAAAAGCACTTCTGGCAAATAAACGCGGATCTAACACAAATAATATGATTATTCAAAAGAGACCTTCATGAAAGGATAATATACCTATTCAATAAGTTTAGCCCGATCTACAACACATGCAATACATGTCAGAAGTGAGAAGCCTCGGTCATCTTCAGTTTTGTCTCGAGCAAAAGCAATTTTTGCTTGGCCATAAGTCTTAGATTAGTGAATTGGTCAGGAAAGAACATTTGTGGGTCAGTCAATTCGGTCGCTCGGTCGTGGGTACAGTCTTAGCTCCGTTCCAGACATCTCTGGCTCAATACAAAATATGTCACGATCAGATGGGACATCAGCACGGTGCATAGATGGATCTAATGGGGCAACCTCTGTTTTGTTACGAACAAAAGACTCCTTAGAAGCTTTAGCTTAGTGAATTCCATCTGTGGCACAGTCTAGCTGCACTGGTTCAAGCTTCACTGCATGATCCAATTTCTTCTAGTTTTTTTTTTTATCATTCCCCTCTTTAAAATTATTTTCCTCAAAGTTGGAACATCTACAAGATGATAGGCGTCAGAACCTAAGAAAACCACGTGATCTGTTCAAAAAGAGTATTTCTTAAGATTAGCAAACAATTATTAAGATCAAAACCCACACTTCCGGAATTAACGGATACAATTTTTGGATATCAATTTTTTTGGTATTTAAATATAAAAAGGGAAAAATAACTATATTCAGAAAAATAGTTCATGATAAAATATTGCAGATCACGGCGGATTTGTTAAGCTTCACAGAAATCCTTCTAACCCCAACCCATCTCCGCGGCTACAACCATTGCATCACAACCGCTCTTCCCATTGGTGACGTAGAACCCTAATTCTTACTCCACTTTCAACCAAATAACCATGATTCATCCACCGTGACCCTCGCCAGAATCATCTTATGAATCTTTTAATTCTATTATCATATCGAAAATTAGCATCAGACCTTTGGATATTCCTTTGCGCCTCATCTTCCTCCTTCATCTGCTGCTGCGTGGAATCTTAATCCTGTTCATGATACTTCATCTTACTTATCATGTTCATGATGCGTCGAATCTTAATCCTATTAATGATTCTTCAAGTTCAAAGCAATCTAGTTCACAATCAATTGTTGTACGAGAGGTACAATTTATTTTTTCTTATGATATATTTGAAGTGTGATGGAAGTTGGAATCACTCAAAGCAGGTAGGTGTTGGTGAGCCGAAAGACTTAAAAGACTCCAAGACTGATCAAGGTTTCCATCTTTTTCGTCTTCTTAGTATATTGATATTTGATCCAATTATATGAGCTTTCGTTTTCGTGATTTTTATATGTTTTCGTTGGCTAAATTCGGATATGGTTTTCAGGTGATATGACCATTGACATGAAGCATACATGCTCCCTTTCCAAGCCAAAGAGATATCTAACCTATTTATGCATTTGCTGATCATATCCTTCTTTTCTTTTAATAGATACATTTGCATTCTGGGACAAACTCAAAACGACTGCTGCCAAGTGATGTTTTTGGTTTTTAATAGCTTTTAGGAATCATTTTCTTCATCTTTTTAACTCTTTTGATTGCATTTAGGCATATTTAGGATTGCATTTGTGTGATTTTTCTATATCAGGTCTTTGATTGGTTATCTTGTGGATTTGGAGGAGATTGAAAGGATTTGAAGCAAGGAGCTTAAGAAAATGGAGTGCAGCGACCAAATGTAGCAACCTGATTTCAGTCGCTACGTTTCAAGAAAAATAGCGACCAGATGCAGCGGGCTA
>KE155032.1:33427-45533 GCA_000411075.1 Sisymbrium irio | reverse complement strand
CCATCCTCACCAGCATCTATCACATTTTGCTTCTTCTCCTTGTTAGCAGCTTTCCATACTGCGTATGACTTGCAAGCCACTAGATATTTTTGGAGATTAGATGTCCCTGATGTAGTCGCACAAGACATGAGCTTTGCACAATAACGACACTTGCATTTATCATAGTTTCCTTGCAACCGAGTGAAGTGTTCCCAAACCGGCGAGCGTGTCTTCTTCCTTGAACCTAAACCATCAATTCCCTCTGGTTCTTTCCTCTTGCCTTTGTTTCGACAATCTAGTGACTGAACATCATCTTCACTTTCATCGATAGCATCTTCATTTTCATCTATTGAAGGCTGATTTTTTGGTGAATCACAAGAGGACATCTGCATCATAGTTAAAATGAAAGCATCAATGTGTTGTTGCATATACAGTTTATCATTTAGTTTACGAGTTGTTTAAAACACATACCTTTGATCTGTTTCTCGACGACGCTGATGAAAGAGACAAGCAAACGGAACACGTAATTGGAGTTTCCAGTTTGTAAATTTGTTCTTCGTCGAGATATAAGAATTACTTGTAAACTTGTCAATTTTTCAGGGATATCGTATCTTTAGGATATCTAAAATTCTGAATTTTGAATTTAGCAAATATTGTTTTATAGAAACTAAGATATATGTATAAAATCTATAACTATATGTTTTGATTTCGGGTAAATCCAATAACCGAATGAATTTCGGTTAGTAACTGTAACAGAACCGAAACCCATGGTTTCAAAAATAAGTGTCCAATGGGTTAATAGACTGCTACCGACCGATCCACATTGCCTCGTTTCGGTTCGGTTATCACTCGGGTATTCGGTTCCGGTTAAATATCGCAGGCCTAAAACAAGTAATAACACCCAAAATTGAACCTAACAAACCGACAATCAAACCAAACTAAACGATATTTTTATTCGGCGAAATATTATATATCTCAAAATAACTAAACCGAACAAGCTGGACCGATGGAACCGGGTAAACCGAAAACCAATAATCATTTGTTTCTGCTTATTATACTAGTCTAAAAGAAGTTATAGGAACAAAACTAGAAAATGGATTTAACAGGAGAAAGATAATAGAAAAGTACACACGTTATTGCTCGCATCGTACGTCAAAAGCTCGTGATTTCACATGCATGAATAGAATTTGGGTAACCAATAAATTGACTCTCGTTTTGTTTTATCTTCAAATTTCTTCTAATGGAAATAAATTTCCAACGAACAATTTAAAGGGTAGACAATTAGGAACCCTAAATTGTCACTGTTAGGCTAATAAGTTGTAATTTTGGATACCAATTATATTTTCTCTATTACATGCATTTTTTTTTTTGGATAGGGACCGTTTTCTCTTTGTTTCCGTGTACAAGTTGAGCTTCTTCTTTTTAGCACCGATGTGGTGCGTTTGGTCTCTACTCAATTTCTTTCTTTCCACGTTCAGCGTTTTCGTTTCAAGTTTCAACATTTGTTGACTCGATGGCGTCATCATAAATGCTTGCAGATAATCATCAGTACGCGGTGAAATCAAATCATATTTGCTCTTTGTTCCAGAAAAAAATTAGATGTATATGTGAAAATAAAAACTTCCCAAATGAACGTATACATATAACCACGTTATATAACTAATTAAACTAATATTCGAACGCCGGTAGATAAAAATATATTTTCATAATTTTAACAATTAAGGGGACTCGACCGGTTAAGCTAAAATCACAAGAATTTTCTTTCAAATGTTATAAAGAGATAGGGTCATAAAGTAAAAAGATTTATTTTTGTTTTTTGTCAATTTGAATTTTTAAATTGCCACACACAAAAACAAGTCTACGTCTCTTACAAGTAAACAATTGACAATAGTGAAAAAAAAAATCTTATGAAAACGCAAACGTGTTTATATTGTAGCCAAAAAGTCCTTTAAGAACCGAAAGATTGATCCATCAAAAGCAATTAAGGCATAGCCAAATATGTTCGTCAATAGTCACTTGGTCAAAGTAAATGTCCTTTGCTGCTTGAGAGGAAGTGGGGATCACCTTATTACATCATTGGCTCCATAAATGGCTTAACTATAGGTAAGGGAATTGCCGCCTTGGTTACGAATTGCTTTGGATCTCCACCATAAATTCCAACTCAGATCGGTCTAGAAGCATTTTAACATGATCCAAATACTCTTCATATATGTTTGGTCAAATGAAAAAACTTTCATTTAAATCAAAATCAGTAGTCTTTTAAATACTATCAAGATCAGTGGTCCACTTGTTCTTTTGTCGACTTGAATATCTAAATTGAAAAAAAAACAAGCCTACGTCTCTTACAAGTTACAAGTAAACAATAGACAACAGTACCAAAAAGAATCTTACCAAAACGCAAACTGTAGCCAAACAGTCTCTTAACAAGCCAGGAGTCAAACTATATGGAAATTTCGTTTATCTCTCTATATATATGAATAATCCACAAATAACCGAATAACAAAAATAAATAAAAATAAATAAAACGGTGCCTTGACGTGTCAGCTTACTCCATCCCTTACTTTTGCTTCTTCCCCTTTGCTTCCTTTGTTTTGTCTTAAAATAATAAATCATTTTGGCACAAATCGGAAAAAAAAAGAGACTTCACCGGAGATTATCTCACTCACCAACGACGATCATCATGGAGGTTTTATCTACTTCCTCACCTCTAACCCTTCACTCACGCCGTCTCGCATCTTCCTCCACTCACCGTTCTTCTTCTCATGTCACCTCCTTGGCAGCTTCTTCCCTCTCTTCATTCGCTTCATCATACCTCGGAATCTCCCTCTCAAACCGGACGATCCACCGCTTCTCCACAACACCAACAAACTTCCGAAGATACCCACCAAAGAAACGTAAGAAATTCACTCCGATTTCCGCCGTTTTCGAACGCTTCACCGAACGAGCCATCAGAGCTATAATCTTCTCTCAGAAGGAAGCTAAGTCTTTGGGGAAAGACATGGTCTACCCTCAACACCTTCTCCTTGGTTTGATCGCTGAGGATCGTGACCCTCAAGGGTTCCTTGGTTCTGGAGTCACCATAGACAAGGCTCGTGAAGCTGTGTGGAGTATCTGGGAAGAGTCGAAACAGCAAGAAGAGTCGTCTACTTCTTACTCTAAGTCTACAGACATGCCTTTCTCCATTAGTACGAAACGGGTCTTCGAAGCTGCTGTTGAGTACTCTAGGACTTTGGAGTGTCAGTATATTGCTCCTGAGCATATAGCTGTTGGTCTCTTCACCGTTGATGACGGTAGTGCTGGAAGAGTCCTCAAGAGGTATAAAGATCTCATCTTTACTTTGTAAAGTTTAGTGTTTTGGTGTTCAGTGTTTGAATTGTTGTATGTGATGTTTAGATTGGGAGCAAATATGAATTTGCTTACAGCAGCAGCGTTGACTAGACTTAAAGGAGAGATGGCGAAAGATGGAAGAGAAACACCTTCATCTAAAGGGAACTTTGAAGGTTCTCCTAATGGTCGGATTGGTGGTCTTGGAGGAAGTGGTGGAAAAGCGAAAGGTTGTGTTTTTGGTTATATATATAGTTACTTTGTGATGGTAAGTATTGAGAAGAGAGATACTGATAAACCCTTTTTGGCCAAACAGCGAAAAATGTACTGGAGCAGTTTTGTGTTGATCTTACGGCAAGAGCTAGTGAGGGTCTTATTGATCCTGTTATTGGTCGCGAGAAAGAAGTTCAAAGAGTCATTCAGATACTTTGCCGTAGAACAAAGAACAATCCGATTCTTCTCGGTGAAGCTGGTGTTGGGAAGACTGCCATTGCTGAAGGACTAGCGATTAGTATCGCAGAAGCAAACGCTCCTGGATTTCTCTTGGTAAGCACCTGCAACTAATCAACGGGACAATTTGATCTGAAGTTGGTCAATTATTTACATGACCAGTTTTTTTTCTGTTGCTATATGTAGAGCAAACGCATCATGTCCCTGGATATAGGACTGCTAATGGCTGGTGCCAAGGAAAGGGGAGAACTGGAGTCACGCGTAACTGCTTTGATAAGCGAAGTTAAAAAATCAGGTTATTGATCTCAAAATGTTAATACATTGGAAAGACTGTCAAATTAACATGGCACATTCCTAACACATTTTTTTCCCACTGTAGGTAAGGTCATTCTCTTCATAGATGAAGTGCACACTCTTATTGGGTCTGGCACAGTCGGAAGAGGAAATAAGGGGTCTGGGCTTGACATTGCCAACCTCTTGAAACCAGCACTTGGAAGGGGTGAACTTCAGGTACGTTGTGCTGCTCTCACCACTTTGGCTTAGGCTTAAAGATTTGAATGAAACTGAAACAAAGTAGTGTTTCCAGATTCACATCTGGCTGATGAAGTAGTTCATATGAAAATAAAACAGAAGCATATGTCTGTTATGACAATGAATGCGGTTTTATTGGGTATATCCGTATATGTGGTTCTCCATAGCTAGCTCTACTAACCAACAATCATCCCTTTGCAGTGCATTGCATCCACAACCCTTGACGAATACAGGAGTCAGTTTGAGAAGGACAAAGCACTAGCAAGGAGATTCCAGCCAGTATTGATTGACGAGCCAAGCGAGGTTTATCTTCAAGCCATTTTTTTTGCTGTCATATCAATCAAGTCAGTATACATCTGTTTTCTTATATAGTATATTCATCTTGAAAACATTTTAGGAAGATGCGGTGAAGATTTTATTGGGTCTTCGTGAAAAATATGAAGCCCATCACAATTGCAAATATACGATGGAAGCCATAGATGCTGCAGTGTACCTTTCATCAAGATATATTGCGGATAGATTTCTTCCCGATAAAGCTATTGATCTCATTGACGAGGCAGGAAGCAGAGCTCGTATTGAAGCTTTTAGAAAGAAAAAGGAGGATGCAACCTGTATCCTTTCGAAGCCACCGGATGATTACTGGCAAGAGATCAGAACTGTTCAGGCCATGCACGAAGTGGTAAAAGATATAGACATTCATCCTACGGATATACAAGTGGATGTTGATCATATTTACCTATTGAACGGCTTCAATAATTTTTCTGTAAATAGGTTCTATCAAGCAGGCAGAGCCAGGATGATGGTGATGCCACTGCAGATGAGTCTGGTGAACTCGTTGAAGAGTCTTCTCTGCCGCCTGCAGCAGGCAACGACGAGTATGAGTTTCTTCTTTTCCTTATTCCGAATAAGTTCTTTTAAGAAGAGTAAGGAAGGAACTTCCATAACACTACTTTGATTATGCTTTCAGGCCTATAGAGGTGGGACCTGATGACATTGCAGCCGTTGCGTCTGCTTGGTCTGGAATTCCAGTTCAGCAGCTCACTGCAGATGAGAGAATGCTTCTTATGGGTCTAGACGAGCAGCTTAGAAACAGAGTTGTTGGTCAAGATGAGGCTGTAGCTGCCATATCTAGAGCTGTGAAGAGGTCACGGGTTGGCTTAAAAGATCCTGACCGTCCAATTGCCGCTATGCTTTTTTGTGGACCAACTGGAGTTGGAAAAACCGAACTCACAAAGGCTCTGGCAGCAAATTATTTCGGATCGGTACAGCTTCGTTAACAATGTAATGCTGATGACACACGATGTGGTCTTTAAACCGATTTCTTCAACCCCGGTTCTTTTTAAATTGGTTATTGCAGGAGGAATCCATGTTGAGATTGGACATGAGTGAATACATGGAGCGTCATACCGTGAGCAAGTTGATAGGCTCTCCTCCCGGATATGTTGGTTTTGAAGAAGGTGGAATGCTTACTGAAGCTATCAGGAGACGTCCGTTTACAGTGGTTTTGTTCGATGAGATAGAGAAAGCCCATCCGGATATCTTCAATATTCTTCTCCAGCTATTCGAAGATGGCCATCTAACTGATTCTCAGGTTCGGTGTTTCCTATATGCTTCAAACACTTACTGGTGCCGGAGCTTTCTAGGTGTTTCAAGAGATTGAAACTCTTCCATGTTTTTGAAGTTCATTTTGGCTTTGTTCTTTTTGGAATCCTTGTTTACAGGGAAGGAGAGTATCTTTTAAGAACGCACTGATCATAATGACCTCAAATGTCGGATCATCAGCCATTGCCAAGGGAAGACACGGGTCAATAGGTTTTATCCTTGATGATAACGAAGAGGAAGCATCTTACGCCGGAATGAAAGCTATGGTAGTCGAAGAACTCAAGAACTATTTCCGTCCAGAGTTGTTGAACCGTATAGATGAAATCGTCATTTTCCGACAGCTCGAGAAGGATCAGGTTAGTCATCTTCTCTACAATCTTAGAAAGCAAGGGTGGGCATGAAACACTAAACTAAACCGACAACGCTTAAACCATATCCAAACTTTCAACTTTGATTTTGCAGATGATGGAGATCCTAAACCTGATGCTACAAGACTTGAAGTCGAGGCTTGTGGCCCTCGGAGTCGGTTTAGAGGTGTCTGAATCTGTCAAGGAGCTTATATGCAGACAAGGCTATGATCCGGCCTACGGTGCACGGCCACTCCGTAGAACCGTCACAGAGATTGTGGAAGATCCACTCAGCGAAGCTTTTCTTGCTGGGAGTTTCAAGCCCGGGGACACGGCTTATGTGGTTCTCGATGATACTGGTAACCCTTCGGTTCGGACCAAACCAGATTCTCCCACTGTACGAGTTACGGACAAGACATCAATCGCATAGTTTTCACCATTGGAGGCTTGTATATAAAGATTCTTTGGTTATACTCACTCGTCTTATACTTGAATCTCAATTGCTTGTTGGAAACCTGCATATATATAAAGATACATAGTGATTAGTGCGTGAGGTAATTGTATTAACTATTAAATTATGAAGTAATTTTACTCCTCGAATTATATTACACTTTAATTTTCCAAAATGGTTGAGTCAGGAAGAAGATTCGAGAATGATTGTGGGATGTGTACATACTACATAATATTTGCATGGTCAATTACCTTTTTAGTATCGATAAAAGATCATAAAACTATAAAACATAAAATTATCAAGCAAATCAATAGTTTAGAAGCACCGTGTTTTCAATTAAATTTAACTAGCCGTCCAGAAATCACGGCACTGATGGATGAACCGAGGAAAATTCTCATTAACAAGATTTTAACTTACCACAAGTTTCGTAGAAAAAAAGAGACAATAGGTTTGACCAAATAAGCAAAAAGCGACCGACTCCGCACGCGCGACGCGTCAAATTTTCCCCAACCGCAAGTGTGACCGACCCTATATAACTCATGTCTATTCATCGTTAGTATTCACCAAATCAGAAATAATACCTAGCTAGTTTCTTCTTTTTTTCTTTTTTTTACCAAATTGTAAATATCATATAAATGAAGTTGGTGTTACAATCGTGATTACAATTTTTTTACCCGATTCGAATTGGTTCCATGGCAAAAAGAATAAAAACATGGAAGCAATAGAACATCGGTACAATGTCAATGGTATACTTTGCAGCACATGATCGACTTGTAGCCAAAAGACTCGAAAGCCAGAGAGGAAGAAAGAGCCGAGACAGGACTGAAAAGAGGAAGCTAGAAGAAAAGCCAAAGGAAACGACCACTAAGCTATACGGAAGCCGGTTCGTCAGGCAACCCGCACAAATCACCTACTCTAAGAAGTGAAAAGAGACTCGAAACAAAGACCGCCCTCAATGTCTAAGAACGACGCCCATCAACACAAGCAAAGAACCAGCACTAAGACAGGACTGCACACTCTACCAAAACATAGTTCACAAACTCACTCTACCAAGTCCGCACCCCGAAGTCGGCTAACCCAGAGACTCGGAACACAATAAGGCAGCCTTACTACTTCCTCCGAAAGCAAAATAGAACAACACCCACGACCCTAATCATAAAAACCTCCACCAAATCCACACTAAACGGATGCAAAACTAACCCAAAAGCAAACAAGCTAGAGACCAAACCCCTAACAGAAGCAGGATGAAAAGCGGCCAACTGAGAAAGGGAAAGAAGCATATCGGCAATGGACAATAAAGCCAAACCGCAAACTCACCCAACCCGACTACCCGCACAATACATCACCACCACCGGCCTGCAAAGGGGCAGGAAACAACGCCGTAGAAGAGCCAAATACCGGGAAGAGAGAAGCACCACCTACTAGAACTCGAACTGGCTGGAAAAGGACCAAAGTATCACAGCCATCGCTGGAGAACCAAGATCCGCCAGAACCCCTTATAGATCTGACGGAGAAAACACCGCAGCAGGAGGAAGCTAAAGGAAGGAATAGGAGCCTCCGCGAAGAGGCGGATGAGAACCACTGGCCAACTGTTGCCGTCCTCGAGCAACCAGAACCGCTAAGGAGACTCGCCGCCGCACCTACTCCTACCGAAAACCTACCGCCGCTTGCCACCATACGAAGCATCTCCACCGAGACCGCCAAGGACAGATCCAGACGACCCTCTCACCGATTAGCAGATCTACAAGCAGAGAAGAACAAGACAGGACAAAGGAAAAGAAAAGCAAGCCCTCTCACGGCGCCGGACGGAGCCGGACACCGGAGAGGCAGCACAAGATCAAGAAAAAAGCTCGCTTTTTTTGCTAAAACGAGAGAAAAATGTTTGGTGCGTGAACCACACGCGCTCGTCCACCAAAATTAAAATAAATTAAAAATAAAAAAGTTCAGAAAAATGTGGGGTAGCCACCTCGTCAAAATGGCCAATTTCTTCTTTTTTCTTTTTTTCTTTTCTTTACATGCAAAGTTTTTAAGATCATTGCCTCTATTTCCAGTGTTAGACTTTCCCCCGGCGAGATTTAGTCCGCTTTAGACCCATACGTACGGTCGTGGTCATCATGTCCATTGGTGCTACGGGAACAAGTAAGTCACGACTGCTCTTCGATCTAGCCACATGTTTTCCACCGAGATCATTAACTCCGACAAAATCTAATTCCACAAAGGTCTCGACTTTGTCACCAACGACAAGGTCACCCGAAGAGATGGTCGAAACTTTAGCGGATTTGGATCTTGTCGGAGTTATTATACGTCCGTTGAGAAACGTGTGGCTATATACATTGATGGAGATTGGAGAGTCACGACTTGCCTGTTCAGGTAGCACCCACGATGACCACGAATTTGTCCTACGGACCATACGAATTTAAAGATAACATATTCGGACCAAATCTCGGCGGAGGGAAATCTAACGCCGGCAACGGAGGCAACACAGGGGTAATTGCACCTAGACATGGGTATAGTAATTTTCATGCTATATAGTGATATGTTTAGTATGCTTGTAAAAATTTATGAAATGTTGAGATGACTTTGTGTTTATGGAAAAACTTAAAATAAGGCATTCATTGGTAATGGTTTTTGAAATGGTTTATGGTTTTAGATTCTCTAAAATCTATTTTAGAGCCATTCAAGATTTTGAAAAAAAAGTATTATAAATTAGAGAAATCAGATTTTGAGTGTTCTATTCTTCAAAAGAAAACTAAAATCTATTTTATTGTTATTTTTAAATGAAATCAGTACACTTCTAATTATAATTTGATGCATTAAGTTCAGTATCACTAATCTAAAAACCAAAAACCAAAATCGATAAACCAAAAATTTAAACTAAAAGCTAGCCAAACATTCAAGGCCACACACCAAATGGACTTATGAATACTACACGAACAGTAAGATGCAAAAACCATAAATTGGATATGAACAGTAAACGAACTATACACGAATGAAGTTTTTTTTCTTTTTGAACACCTTACGCGAATGAAGTTATTTCCGGTGTTTCCATGCTCCACTTGGTTAGGCTATCTATTTTGAAATTAAATGGTATTATAAGGTTTATTTTCAGTTGCAAAAATGAATATTGAGCTAATTGCCCCCCATATATTTTGTATTTATTACATTTAAATTAAAATAATTAAGTCAAAATTTAGCAAAACTCACTAAAGAGTTAGTTGCACAATTGAATATCTTTTACACACATCTCCCAAATTTAATCTTGATTTAGTAAAATCTTGAATTTCTAAAACATATCAATTTGGGTTACTTTCGAGTTAAAATGTTGTTACGGGGCTATAAACGAACAAATCAATATAAAATTAATGTCACTAATTTCATAAACCTCAGGGACATAACTATAAATAATGTATTTTAGGAGAGAGGAATGAAATTAGGGATTTAATAAAAAACTCCCAAATCTTTCTTCGTCCTCCGCAATCCCCCCTATGGCCTTCCTCCGTGATGGTCCTCTGATCCCACGGCAGGGCGAATCACCAGCGAGTGTGAAAACCGTGCCTACAAACATGGAACAATATAAGCAACCGCAATTCTTGCAATCCATCGAAGACTTAACCGCGTTTTCAGCCGCAGTGGACGCATTCAAACGCCACTACGACGACTTGCAAAACCACATGAATTACATCGACGACGCAATCGAATCCGAACTCAAGAGTAACGGCATCATCTTCGTCCAATCACAATTATCGCCTCCTCCACAAAACAACGAAACAACTGTGTCTCAATCTCCCAAAGAGACTTCAGAGACAGTAACTGAGATGCTGTCGGAAAAACCCGAACCGGAACGGTTGTGTGAGATGATGTGTAGTAAAAGCTTGAGAAGATACATGTACGCGAATATCTCCGACCGAAGTAAACTAATCGAAGAGCTTCCGACAGCTTTGAAGTTAGCTAAGGAGCCAGCGAAGTTCGTGTTGGAATGCATTGGGAAGTTTTACTTACAAGGGCGTAAAGCATTTACTAATAATTCGCCTATGATCCCTGCGAGACATGTTTCGCTTCTGATTCTCGAGTGTTTTCTTCTAATGCTTGATCCTAGTGAAGAGAAGAAGAATAAGCTCATGGTTGAGACTGATAGTTCTGTTAAAGTGGAGGCCGAGGCGGCTGCTGTTGCGTGGAAGAAGAGACTGGTTGGTGAAGGTGGGTTAGCTGCTGCAGAGGCGATGGACGCAAGGGGTTTGCTTTTGTTAATTGCTTGTTTTGGGGTTCCTTCGAGCTTTAAGAGTGTGGATTTGTTGGATTTGATACGGCAGAGTGGTACTGCTGAGGTTGCTGGTGCTTTGAAACGGTCACCTTTTCTTGTCCCTTTTATGTCAGGTACCTTGTTGTTTCTTGAGTCGATGAGTTTTTATTGCAAAGGTGGTTTCTTTTGTTGTAGAATGGATTAGAATCAAGTTTTCTTCTTTGATTTTGGTTTGTGTGTATGACCTTGAACATAGAATCATATGTACCTTGGGAAAGGTGGTTCTTTTTTTGTAGAATGGGTCAGAATCAAGTTTACTTCTTTGGATTTGTTGTTTATATGAGCTTGGAACTAGAATCATATGTAGCTTTGATGTCAGGTACCATGTTGTTTCTTGAGTCGATGAGTTTCCTCTGCGAAGTTGTTTCCTTTTGTTTTCGAATGGGTCAGAATCAAGTTTTCTTCTTTTGTTTTGGTTGCGTTTATGAGCTTGGAAGTAGAATCGTATGTACCCTGTAGTAAACTAGGACAGAACACGGTGTTTTAGATTGCAATGAGAAGTAACAAAGCTGCAGAATTTTACCAAATTGTTGTTTGTCAGAACCAAACGAGGGAAGTTGATCATATGATTATGTTGTTGCATGCTAATTAAGTATTGAGCAATTTTCGGTGAAAGGGTTTAATGACTTGTCCTAACACAATATTCTATTGTTCATAGGTATAGTTGATTCAAGTATCAAGCGTGGAACTCATATTGAAGCTCTTGAGATGGTTTATACCTTTGGGATGGAGGATAGGATTTCAGCTTCTTCAATTCTAACTTCATTCCTAAGGATGAGCAAGGAGTCATTTGAGAGGGCAAAGCGGAAAGGCCAAGCACCGATGGAATTTGTATGACTCTTCTTTACACATTATGTTTACATTCATGAACTCTTTTTCCTCATCTGAATCTTACCGTTGTTTGCTTTATTTTCTCAACAGAAAGATGCGAATGAAAAGCAGTTAGCTGCGTTATTATCAGTGATGCAGTGTTTGGAGGCTCACAAGTTAGACCCAGCGAAAGAAATACCAGGGTGGCAGATCAAAGAGCAAATGCTCAAGCTTGAGAAAGACATTCTTCAGCTCGACAAACAGATGGAGGAAGCAAGATCCATCAAACATACGGAGGAAGCAAGATCCATC
>KE155031.1:44549-65233 GCA_000411075.1 Sisymbrium irio | reverse complement strand
GGAGAGTACGAGCTGGTGTTTTTCCGGAGACTAGACGACGAGTTCAACAAAGTGAGTAAGTTTTACAAAGAGAAAGTGGAGGAAGTGTTGGAAGAAGCTGCGGTGCTTAACAAACAGATGGACGCTTTGATCGCGTTTCGTGTTAAAGTTGAGAATCCAGAAGGGTGGGGATGGGACGAACGGACGGTGGAGATCACTCGATTGGCTTCAGATATAACTACTTCCGTGGCGGCTATCTCCGCTTCTACTCCCGCCGGAGCTAAATCCAGTAAGCAATATTTCAGAACATATCTACTTTTCTATCCGCGGTGACTTGCTGACAGCAAACGATACAAATTTTTTTTTTTTTAAATAAACTTTTATGAAAAAATAAGCGGACGAAACACATTTTTATGTCCGGTTTAATAAAATTTGTCCAAGTTCTAAAACCGAAATTCTAGTTTCTCTCGGTTTGAACAATAAACAAAATAATTTTAGATATTTTCGAAATTTTTGTTTTTGATCGAATTTTAGATTTTGCTAGTTCAATAATAATCTCTGTCCGACTGCGATTTTCAATAGTGATAAATTTCCATTTTTTGTTGGAATATTTAAATCTTATCTTTTTTTGTTTTCTGTAGTTTCGTATTGTTATGTCTTTTTTTATCCGTTGTTGTATAGTATAGATTTACTAGAGTTGTGTTCAATGCTTTCCACTTATTTTTTCATAAAAGCTTATTTATTCATGTTTCGCGCTTCTAAAAACGCTTGGTTTGTGCCGTACCGGCGGTCCCGTGTATATACTATGCAATCAAGTATTCCTCATTACGCACTGTACTGTACCAAACCGGATTAAAATTAGTACGTAACTTACTAAACCGACATTTCAAATTTGTAGGGAGAGTTCAAAATGAAGCTCATATGGAGGCAATACGGGAAGGAGGTTCGAGCAGAGCTGGGCGATTAGAAGATGATGATGAAGATGAAGAAGAAGTAACGGAAGACATAAAATCGGTCAGTGAAGTGAACACGACCAGGATGAGAGCAGCGAGACCAGCTCCGATTGATGTTTTGGACCGAGCGAGGTTCAACAACACAAAAGAGACGCCTCGTTCCACTATTAAAGGAGTTCTACAGGTACCGAAGCGGACAGAGTTAAAGTTCAGCAGAGAAAATCTAATGAAGGTCGAGGAGAAACTGAGGCACGCTTTCATCGTGTTTTATCAGAAGCTTCGGCTTCTCAAGAGCTACAGGTGCGTCTGAGGTTTAGTAGGATTGACAACTTTTGTGACTCTTCTTTTTAATGATTGATGGGTTTTCAAATACGTGTATGCAGCTTTTTGAACGTACTAGCGTTTTCGAAGATATTGAAGAAGTATGATAAAGTAAGATTAAAGAGTTTGATATGTGGTTTTTTTTTTCTTTTTCAAAGGGTTATTATAACTGAAACGTGTTTTATAGGTAACTTCAAGGGATGCAACAAAGCCTTACATGAAAATGGTTGATACTTCATACCTTGGAAGCTCTGATAAAGTAAGAGGTTTATGAGATTTTTAACCAATTCGAAAAGTATCCTTGTTAAGTCCTCCGTTTTGATCTTTTCTCGATCCTCCCTCCATTTTATGTGACAGGTTGTGCGACTTATGGAGCGTGTTGAAGTTACATTCATAAAGCATTTTGCAAATGCTAATAGAACAAAAGGGATGAACATTTTACGGCCTAAATCGAGACGAGAGAGACATAGAATTACATTCTCCACAGGTGAACTCAGAAACTTTCATCAATTTTTCAAAGTTCAAACTTTTTGGTGCTAATGAGGGAGGATATTGGTTTCAGGTTTCTCGGCTGGATGCGTTTTCTCTCTTATAGTGGCTCTTGCCGCAATCATCCGCACACGACATCTCTTGCAGGAGGAAGGCCAGCAACAATACATGAACACTATGTTCCCTCTTTATAGGTAACAAATTTTGTAAAATTTAGCCTTTCTTCTCAAGTATTTATATCGAGCATCTGAGTTGGAACGATATTGTCTTCGCTTCTGTTTCTTGCAGCTTGTTCGGTTTTATCGTGCTGCACATCATCACGTATGCTGCTAATATATATTACTGGAGGCGATACAGAGTAAACTATTCCTTCATATTTGGGTTCAAGCAAGGAACTGAACTAGGATACAGACAAGTCCTGCTTGTGGGTTTCAGTATTGGAGCCTTGGCATTGCTTTGTGTTCTTGCCAATCTTAACATGGAGGCAGATCCCAAAACGACAGAGTATCAAACATTTACTGAACTTCTTCCTCTTCTCCTACTTCTTGTAAGTTTCCAAAACCCTGGATTTGGAGTTTTGTAGTAAAAGTCAGCCATTAAAAAAAAACGGAATGATGATGTTTGTTTTCCACTTTTTCAGGCTATGTTCGTGGTTCTAATTCTGCCATTCAACTTCTTTTACCGATCGAGTCGCTTTTTCTTCCTCACTTGTCTGTTTCATTGCATTGCCGCTCCTCTCTACAAAGTAAACCAGAGATAGAATAAGCTCGTTGACCAAAGATAGTTCTGTTGTATATTCCTATTCTAGTTGGTCTAAAACTGTCCATTCGTTTTTGTATTTTCTCCTGCAGGTAACATTGCCTGATTTTTTCTTGGGAGATCAGTTAACTAGCCAGGTTCAAGCTCTTCGAAGCATCGAGTTCTACATCTGTTACTACGGTTGGGGAGACTTCAAACACAGAAAGAACACTTGCAACACTGGTGTGTACAACAGTTTCTTATTCATTATTGCTGTCATCCCTTACGTCTCTCGCCTACTTCAGGTACTTAGCTTCTTCCCTCCAAAAAGAAAATTCCAACATCTCTAGCAATCAATCAATAACTAAACCTGTACTCAATGCAGTGCCTTCGACGTCTGATTGAGGAGAAAAACCCGGAGCAAGGGTACAACGGACTCAAGTACTTTTTGACTATATTGGCAGTTTGCTTGAGAACGGCTTACAGTTTCCACAAAGGCAATATCGCTTGGAGGGTTTTAGCCGCTTTCTCCTCAGCTGTAGCTGCAATATTTTGTACTTACTGGGACTTTATTCATGATTGGGGTCTTCTAAACCGGACATCCAAAAACCGATGGCTTCGTGATAAACTCCTCATTCCTCAAAAGAAAGTATACTTCATCGCCATGGTGAGTCTCAAAACCGAAAACAGAAAAAACTGATTTCATCAAAACATGTTTCACAGCGACTGATGTTTAGAATATGTATAGGTTTTGAATGTCCTTCTGAGATTTGCATGGATCCAGACGGTTCTGGATTTCAACTTCTCCTTCATGCATAGGCAGACGATGGTTACTGTTGTTGCTAGTCTTGAGATCATTCGTCGTGGTATATGGAATTTCTTCAGGTTAAAACTCACATCACTGGTTCTAGAAGCTTTTGTTCTGTTAATATGCAATTCGTAACTTTGTTTTTTTTTTTGGCATGGTTCATGGAAAACAGATTAGAGAACGAGCATTTGAACAATGTCGGGAAATACCGCGCTTTCAAATCTGTTCCATTACCGTTCAACTACGATGAAGACGAAGATAAGGACGATTAGTAGACATCAAACTGTTTACACACCACACCGTCTTATTATTTTGTGATTTTTTTTTGTCTTCAGATGAGAAATGTAGTGGGTGCATCAAATTTATACAGAGATAGGGTTCGATATTTCGTGGTAAATCGTGTAAAAGAAAACGCAGTATTCTGCAGACTCTTCGTTTTGTATGATTCTTTCTATTCAACGTTGGCCCTTGCACCTAATTCTTGAACCGACTCTGCCCCTCGTTCTCAAATTGCAACCAAACACGTTTGAGCAAGAACAGTTGAAAAACTGGCTGGTTAATTATATGGTCGATATTTTTTTTTTACTAGTTCCTAGCTAACATAAAAAGCTGCTGTAGAACTGAGCAAAAAGAGCATATTCTCCAAGTTATTCATCTTGGTTAATATGATTAATTCTGCTCATTATTTTTGCTCTTATCTGATTTGAACCGACTCTGATACCAGTTTGCTACAAATTTTTTTGACGAGAATAGTTGCAAATTGGGGTTGAACAGGACTATCTGTCACACCCATCCGAAACATACTAACAAAGAAACCAGAGACATTGCTGTCCTCTGAATCTCATTCAAAATCAAAGAAACTTCAAATCAAACCAAACAAAATGATCAAAGCTGAAAAAAGAAAACGTCAGTCATCCTCGGCGGCTAGCAGCTAACTCATATAAACATCATTGTCGAAAGCTGAACTAATCACATATGAGTTAACATAATTCATCAAGGTAACCAAAGAATCATTCTACAGAGGCTGATAAGAGCTACGGAGTTGTGTAAATTGTCATCTCTCTATAACGAGAACCCCCACAACATACAAGGCAAACCATGGATGAGTAAGTCGGAACACAAATGCTAGTGTATCTTTAGCACAAAGATCTGACCTTTATAAGTTTCAGAGGCAACAAAACACATTCAAATGAGGAAGTAGCTTATGAAACTAACAAAAGAACACAAAGACAAGACATTTTCATAAGCATCATCAACAAAGTAATGAACTTTAGATCAAATTATATAATTCTGTAAAGATGAGTACTCACTCATTCAGATGGAAACGTTCACAGAGAAAAAAAAGAATTGATCTCAAACAATCAGAGACTTATTCCCACACCAAGTAAACAGAGATTTTGTAATGGTGGTTAAAAGTTTTGAATCTCTAACAAACATCTTTTTTTTAATCTCCCCAAATCCAATATTTGATAAAATGTTACCTAAAGTCTCAACCTTGAGCTTGCTTCCTAGCAGCCACTTCCTCTTCAGAGATGCCCTCTTCCTCAGAGACACTCTTCTTCTTCTCGGCTTCCAAATCTTTCTTAACCTCTTCTTCAGCAGCTCTCTCAGCCGCGAGAATAGGCTGGTAATAATCAGAGTGTGCATCCATACACTTCTTGAGCGTCGTGGTGACTTCCATACACTTGGTGACGATATCTTCCTTGTTCTTCTCAGCTTCCTCCACGCAAACTTCCCAAGCAGTGAACGAGTCTTTGCAACCTCCTCCTTTCATGAACAAGCAAAACCCGCACTCTCCTTCCTCTTCCCCTTCCGCGTCTCCTCCTGCTTCCGATTCTTCTCCCTCGTTCGGGGATCCGGACTCTACTGGATCTCTATAAACAGTCGACGAGTCTCCGAGCTTCTCCGAGGGGGACGAGTCTCCGAGTTTCTCCGACGGAGCAGCTGCCGCTTCGTTGATTGGAGGTTGAGGATCGGAAGATGAAATGATCCCCATTCTATCTCTCTCAAGGTCGCCGAGATCGGATCTTATTGTGGAGAATTCAGGTCGTTGTTCGGTGCCGCCGCCTCCGACTCTCTTCTCTTTGGTTAAACTTTAAAACCCCTCAAAAACCCTTTCTCATCTTCATTTGTTTTAAATAATTTCCTTTTTTGTTAATTTATTTCCGTTTTTCGCTTACTATTATTTCCCTGCACTATTATAATTTGCTACAGTTAAATTGTGAAATATTGTTCCTTTATCGATTAATCTAAAAAAAAAAATTCTAGACTACTGAAGTGTTTATTTATTTATTGTTTAAGATGATTGTAGTTCAATTTATAAATACTAGATGAATATCTGTGTGTAAGATGATTGTAGACTTTGTAGTTAACAATTTATATATACTCAGTTTCAGTCAGCCCTGGATTTTATTATCAACCAATAATATTGGTGTTATGTTCTTGTTCATACAACAAGTAACAAAAATATTTATAAGTTTTCTGCTATAATTATGTTGCCCCTTTGGTTGCTTACTCTATCGGATGGTAGTTGCAATTTGGCTAGAATTAGGTTATCCCTTTGGTTTCTCATTTTGACGGCTTGGGAGTCGGTTGGTTATAATAACTTACAAGTAAACTGACTTTGTTAGCAGGTTATACAAAATACCAAGTTTGCTTTACTATATATATATAAATCCAAATCATTTGACCTCATATATATACTTTCGTAACTATTTGTTAGGAGTCGGTCATATGACAAAAACATCTCAAAACCCGGATTTAAAGAGCAAACCAAACTGAATGTGATATGTCCACAAGATAATTGAAAAAAAGGTTGCTAAATGACAAGTTATGTATTGTTGAGATTTCGACATCACAATGCTTTTTGGTAATTAAACAAAACTCTCTCATTTGCCATTTTCGTTTACTTAATAACTTGATTGTTCACATAAACGGGATATCAACACCTACATCAATTTGTTTATTGTGACAGATATATTAAGTAATCATTAGAAAAAGACTGGAGTCGCTTTCAGAGTTTGTCAAATTTCACACCTCAACACATTTAGAATATTTATAAACGTACAAGCTTCTTTGACGAAGTCACAATAAGAGTTCTAAACTCTTTGATAACTCCTAATAATAATTGATACTACAAATCTTAGAAATGTCAGTAAATTCAATCAACTATTTCAGATCCCCAACGAAGTTTTTGTGGGATTTGAGTTTGAAGATGAAGCTTATGATATCAGTCGTCATTTGCTTACTACTTTGGTCGGTGATGTTAGTATCTTTCTCAAACATCTTCAAACACCAGCTTCTTGGCGCTATAATCAACGGTATGATCATTTACGTTTTTAGATTTCTTATTCAGAGATGATCCTTTGTACTTAATATTTTATTTTCTTGTAATAGGTTCAAAGGATTCCGAAAAACCTAGAGATAAACTTTTGGGAGGTCTTTTAACTGCTGATTTCGATGAAGATTCTTGCTTGAGTAGGTATCAGTATTCCTTGTATCGCAAGCCTTTGCCTTACAAGCCTTCTCAATATCTGGTCTCTAAGCTTAGAAGCTACGAGATACTTCACAAGCGCTGCGGTCCAGGCACAAAGGCTTACAAGGAAGCAACAAAGAATCTTGGTCATGATGAAGAGAATTATGCAAACAAGACTGTTGATGAATGCAGATACATCGTGTGGGTCGCAGGTTTCGGTCTTGGAAACAGAATATTAACTCTTGCCTCTGTCTTCCTCTATGCTCTCTTGACAGAGAGAGTCGTTCTTGTTGATCGAAGCAAAGACATTAGTGATCTCTTCTGTGAGCCTTTTCCGTCTACCTCCTGGTTGCTTCCTCGGGACTTTCCATTGATGGGTCAGATAGGTAGGTACAACAAGGAATACTCTCGTTGTTACGGAACAATGTTGAAGAATCAAACCATTAACACGACTTCAATCCCGCTGCATCTGTATCTTCATATCCTACATAATTCAAGAGATGAAGATAAGATGTTCTTCTGCGAAAAGGATCAAACGTTGATCAATAAAGTCCCTTGGTTGGTTGTCAAAGCCAATGTCTACTTTGTTCCATCTCTATGGTTTAATCCGACTTTCCAAACCGAACTAACCAAGCTATTCCCCCAGAAGGAAACCATCTTCTACCACCTGGCTCATTATCTTTTCCACCCGACGAATCAAGTTTGGGGTATGGTCACAAGATCCTACGATGCTTACTTATCAAGAGCAGACGAAACACTCGGGATCCAAGTACGTGTTTTCAGTAGACGCGCTGGTTATTTCCAACACGTCATGAATCAGATCGTAGCATGTACACAAACAGAGAAACTGTTGCCTGAATTGGTTACACCGGAATCACAAGTCACAAATACATCAAGAAGCAAGAAACTTAAAGCTGTTCTTGTCACATCTCTGTATCCAGAGTACTCTGATAACCTAAAGAGTATGTATTGGGAACGACCAACTTCGACAGGAGACATAGTAGAAGTCTATCAGCCAAGTGGAGAAAGGTTCCAACAAACAGACAAGAAGCTTCATGACCAAAAGGCGCTCGCCGAGATGTATCTTTTGAGCTTAACTGATAACATTGTCACAAGCGCAGCGTCGACGTTTGGATATGTTGCTCATAGTCTTGGAGGGTTAAAGCCATGGTTACTCTATAAGCCAGCGAGAGGCAAAACTCCTAATCCACCATGTGTTCGTACAGTATCCATGGAGCCTTGTTTCCTTACTCCTCCGACTCATGGATGTGAAGCCAAAAAGATTACTGACGCGGCGAAAATCGTTCCTTTTGTGAGACATTGTGAGGATCTTTGGCGTGACGGACTTAAGCTATTTGATGATACTAAAGATGAGTTATAGATCTTATTATTCCACTGAAAACAGATTCTTCAGTGTCTTCTGATAGTATGTAAAGGCAAATGTTTCTTTGTCTACAGAGTACATACTAATCAACCATTCCTTTAGTCAGGTGGTTAAGTATGGAATCATATACTAATCATCTTACCTTTTTCCTCAAAATAGTCAAATGTTACCTCTCTTTTTTTCTTTTGTCAGGAGTCAATATTACCTTAACACATTAACAAAATTACATTTCAAATTTAGTTTTCAAATTTGAATTTAACCGTTAAGCTTTCTATGAACACATATTAGTATTTACTTAGTCTATTGACTCTACATATACTAACAAATATATGGAAATATCAATTATCCTTTTCCTATAAAATAGTCAATATTACCTTTGTTGTTGTAAATACTACCTTATTAGATATAGTAATTTTCATTTTAGCAGATTGCGATCTAATTAACATAAAGACGATGCGTGTACATGCTAATTTATAAAGATACGAACGTATAATGTTAAGCTCTCTTGTTGAAAAAATAAATCTCTGTTCTTCTTTGTACTTTTTACTCACCTTTTTGTTCTATCTTGGTTTGAGTTGCGCTTCTTTTGTCTTCGTTTTTCTTGTTTTTTTTTCCTATTGTTTTGACTAAAAATTTGGTTTATTGTCTTCATGATTTTTTCTTAAGTTATACACGTGTTTTCAATTAAAAAAAAACATTTTCCTTTTGTTTTGTTAATGTTCGATCGATGACCAACACTATGGATACCAAGCAACAATTTGATTCGTACGATGGAGAACAAACATATTATCAAAGATCAATTCAATCAAAAACATGTCAATGGGAAAAGGTACGTACAATATGAATTGATATATGTTTACAACTTTTTGTTTCCTTCTGTTCATAATTAAGATCACACTCAATAAATGCATGCACATCCAAAACAGTAAAACACGAATAAAACCAATACTTAATAAAGGTAACGGAGGAGAGCCTTCTCAAGAAAATATATATCAATGATAATGTTTGCTTGTAAAAATCCCTGTGGCTGTAAAATTTGTTGTGGATGTAATGTAGTACTTCGGTTTAGGCTGGTTTAATCGTCGATTTCAATTGGTTCAGTAATAGGTCGGGGCTTCGTTTTGGGCCTAGTTGTTGAAAGCCCAGTGGCTATAAATTGTGTAATTAACCGATGAGTTCAGATTTTCCGTTTCAAACCGTTTGGCAGAAAAATGACTCCGGTTAAAATAGTTTGTTTTGAGAAAACGAAAGCAAAACCTTCCCGTCTATTTGTCCATATAAGATATTTTGCGTTGAGTTATTCCACCAATTAGTAGTTTTCGATGAATAATTGCAATAAGCTTTCATAACAGTTAAAAATTTAGAAAATGGAAGTCTACCAACATTTTCTTATTGCGTTAAATAACTTGTTTTTTTTCTTAAGTTAATTGCAGTAAGTTTTTTTCTTTATACCATAGAGCACTATGTTATATTATTTTTCTCATACTGGATGATAATATAGTTTCTGAAAGTTTTCTAAATATTTATAACAGTCCTGATATTTAATATACAAGTGGTCATATGGTAAAGAAAAGTACTACCTCTTTAGTAGATTTGGAGGCTCGATTCGGCCGTTTTACTCTTTGTCGATTTTATCTTATTTTTCTTATATTGGATGATACGAAAATCTTATAAAAGTCTAGTTTGTGAAAGTCTAGTTTGTGAAAATCTTCTAAAATTTTTTAAAAGTCCTCATTTTTACTATACAAGTCGTCATATGGTAAAAGAATTTTTAAAAAGTACTGCCTGTTTAGTAGATTTGGAGGCTCAATTAGGCCGTTCTACTGTTTGTCGATTTTATCTTATTTTTTTAATATATTAGATGATACTGTATAAGTTTCTGAAAGTTTTCTAAAACTTTACTCCATAAAAGTCCTGATTTTTACTATACAAGTCGTCATATGGTAAAAGCATATTTTTAAAAAACTACTGCCTGTTTAGTAGATTTGGAGACTCGATTAGGCCGTTCTACGAAGCTCGTGTTCAGCCTGTCAAAACTATAAAACCAAATCGAATTTGTGTACTTTCTATATTCTTAGTCAGCAACGCGAACTTTCGGATCCGAAGCAAATATTATTTTAGATAAGTATAAAGAAATGAACATGATTTGTCAATTCAAAAACAATAATACATGACCGTAAAAATATAAAAAGAAAAAAATAATACATGACATGTGATGTTATTGTATAGATTCCAAGTTTTCAACATAATATCGTTTGTTGATAATTCAAAACAAGTCTCTCATAGGCGCATTTCTTACGATAATTAAAATATCAAATACAGCTTGATGATTCGCATATATCGAAGGTCAAGACTTTTTAATACATTAAACAAAAGTAGAGTCACGTTCGGGGGTTCGTTGATAGGCACAACTGAACAATGTCACATTACAATATTCAAACTCTTATATTTATAAATATCAAGTTTTGTCCACTTTGGATCACAAAAAGAGTTTCTTACGCTACATATATGTAACTCATTGTGAATCATCTCCTAACTATGACCGTTCAAACTAAAGTCAACATGCATCAAATATTTCAGATCTCCGGCGATGTTCTCAGGGCTTTGGGTTTCAAGATGAAGGTTCTTATAACAGTCATCTTTAGTGGCGTACTTATTGGGTCTGTAATCTTACTATCATTCTCAAACAATGACTTCAACGACCAACTTCTTTATTCAACAATCAACGGTAATTTTGTTTAAAAAAAAACATTAATATCTTGCGTATGTTTCTGTTAACTCATGAAGTGCTTCTTTTGGATTTATATTTATATTTTCATGTAATTAATAGGTGCAAGGGAATCCGAAACACCCCATGATAAACTGATCGGGGGGCTTTTAACAGCGGATTTTGATGAACGTTCTTGCGTGAGTAGGTATTACCAATCACTGTTGTATCGCAAACCATCGCCCTACAAGCCTTCTGAATACCTTGTCTCTAAGCTTAGAAGCTACGAGAAGCTTCACAAGCGTTGCGGTCCTAGCACAAAGGCTTACGAGGAAGCAACAAAGAATCTTGGTCATGATCACGAGAATTATGCAAACAAGACTGTTGGTGAATGCAGATACATTGTGTGGGTTGCTGTTTACGGGCTTGGAAACAGAATATTAACTCTTGCCTCTGTCTTCCTCTACGCGCTCTTGACAGAGAGAGTGGTTCTTGTTGATCAAAGCAAAGACATAAGTGATCTCTTCTGCGAGCCATTTCCAGGTACGTCATGGCTACTTCCTCATGACTTTCCATTGACGAACAAGATTGATGGCTACGACAAGGGATACTCTCGTTGTTACGGAACAATGTTGGATAACAATGCCATCAACTCGACTACAATCCCGCCGCATCTATATCTGCATATCATACACGATTCAAGGGATGAAGATAAGATGTTCTTCTGCAAAAAGGATCAAGCTCTCATCGATAAAGTCCCTTGGTTGATTGTCAAAGCCAATGTGTACTTTGTTCCATCTCTGTGGTTTAATCCTAATTTCCAAGCCGAACTGATGAAGCTGTTCCCGCAGAAAGAAGCAGTCTTTCACCATCTGGCTCGGTATCTTTATCACCCGACCAATCAAGTTTGGGGTATGATCACTAGGTACTACAATGCTCACTTGGCTAGAGCAGACGAGAGACTTGGGATTCAAATACGGGTTTTCAGCGATCAAGCAGGATATTTCCAACACGTCATGGACCAGGTCTTGTCCTGTACACAAAGAGATAAGCTGTTACCTCAAGTAGTTTCACAAGAAGAATCTAAAGTCAATATAACGAAAAGCCAGAAACTTAAGGCTGTTCTTGTCACATCTCTCTATCCAGAGTACTCTGATCACTTGAAGAACATGTTTTGGGAGAAACCGAGTTCGACAGGAGAGATTATCGAAGTTTATCAGCCAAGTGGAGAAAGGGTTCAACAAACAGACAAGAAGCTTCACGACCAAAAGGCGCTCGCCGAGATGTATCTTCTGAGTTTAACTGATAACCTTGTCACGAGCGCAAGGTCCACGTTCGGATATGTTGCTCATAGTCTTGGAGGGTTAAAGCCATGGTTACTCTATCAGCCAAAGGATCTCACAGCTCCTGATCCACCGTGTGTTCGATCCACGTCGATTGACCCTTGTCACCTTACTCCTCCGTCTCATGGATGTGATGCCGATTGGGGAACCGACTCGGGGAAGGTTGTTCCTTTTGTAAGGCATTGCGAGGATCGTGAGAATGATGGGCTTAAGTTGTTTGATGAGTTATAGAACTTGTTTTATCTTCTTAGCTGTATTCATTGGACTTTTGAGCTAACGAAACAGAGGATTAACGTTACCTCTCGTTTGCATTTCGTTTATGTTTATCATCACATGCTCTTAATAGACACTTTACAGTTCACAATTGTATTTTCTGTCATAATATGTTAATCTATACAAACAATTAGTTTACATCCTAGTGAGTTTTTCTGGAGATCGGATTACTTTCGGTGTCATGAAGACACAATAAGTAGGAAAATGCAGAGAACATAACGATAAATAATCAAATGAAAGGCGTCGTTAAATTTACCTTGTAGACAGCAACTACCTTTACGGCTTTACCCGTCATGATGTCTCGGAGCAACTTAATGACATCTTCAACTTTGCCAAGATTTCCCAAAGAATGAAAGGTAACACTGTAGCAAATCTTATCAAGTGAAATGTAGATTTCTCTGAACACCTTTTAACAGATCATAAGCTTCCGAGCACCACTGAATCGAAAACATAAATCCAAAGCTTTAGGTGAACTCATGCGCTTGGGATGTTCTTCAATTATTGCAGAGTAAAGACATAGCGATAAAACTTTTTCCTCAACTTCCGCTTCTCCAATGGCATCAACAATTTAATGACGTTGAAACCACGTTCTTCATATTCTGACCTAACGTGCTTCACAAGAAACGGGTCCAGTTTCTTATTTAAATGATTCTGATAATCGCGTCAATTCCTGGACACTAGGCAAACTACGCCCCATTCCCTTTAGTTCGATTCAGTAATCAGATCAGATTTTAGTGTTGTAGTCACACTTGAACGCTTTGAAACAGATCAATTCTTCCTCATGGGCTTATATGAGATATAATTAATTTAAAATTTGACTGGAAACAAATATGCAAATTACGTTTGTTCCATATATGTATACCCTCTAAATAGAATTGTAATTTAATTTCATTTTTTTGTGAAGTACATACACTAAGACTATAATATTTGGAAATATATAAATTAGAAAAGTGATAATGGAAACATTTTTTTTTTGTTGAACAGCATATGGAAACAAATTTAAAATAATTAAAGATGATAAATAATTAATATGACATGTAATTATCTTATTGGACAAGTGGTTTATTAATTCTCTTCCTTGACGTAATATAGTAAACGCATTTAAGATTGGAAAATAATATATTCAAGCATACCTTTTAGAGCTCTTTTCATTTACTCTCTTGTGATGGTGATGGTGATGCTGATGGTCAATAACATGAGAGCCCATTTGAATCTCTTTCATCCTAAAACCATAATCAAGATGAAAAAAGAGGACGAGAACATCTCGCTTAGGATCTCCGGCATGATGAAGCTCGCGATAACAGTCGCCATTTGCTTAGTAATATCCTCGGTGCTATTACTACCATCCGACAACATCTTCAACCGCCACATGTCTCATCTTACAACCACCGGTATTTAATTTATTTCAAAAATTTAACATAATGAAAAACCAGAAATGCTCGCATGAATTCATGTTCTTTCATGTTCTTAATTAAAAAAGGTTCAAATAAACCGAGGGACAAACTGTTAGGAGGACTTCTTGCAGCAGGGTTTGATGAGGAATCTTGCTTGAGTAGGTATCATCAGTCGTCTTTGCGCAAACATTCACCATACAAAGCATCTAAAAATCTTATCTCTAAGCTTAGAAGCTACGAGATGCTTCACAAGCGTTGCGGTCCAGGCACAGATGCTTACAAGAGAGCTACAGAGCGGCTTGGTCACAACGATGTAATAAGGAGCCGTGGTGATGAATGCCGATATGTAGTGTGGACGCCTATGTTTGGGCTGGGAAACAGAATACTTTCTATGGTCTCTGTCTTCCTCTATGCTCTCTTGACCGAGAGAGTCATGCTTGTTGACCACAGGAACGACATAAGCGACCTATTCTGCGAGCCTTTTCCTGGTACTTCCTGGTTACTTCCTCTAGATTTTCCATTGACGGGTCAGATAGATAGCTTCAACCGAGAACATTCGCGTTGTTACGGGAAAATGTTAAAGAATCATGTCGTTAACTCAACTACAATACCGTCATATCTCTATGTTGATATTTTCCATGATTCAAGGGAACATGATAAGATGTTCTTCTGTGAAGAATACCAGGCTTTCGTCGGGAATGTCCCTTGGCTTGTCGTAAAATCCAACCTTTACTATGCTCCATCTCTTTGGTTGATGCCTAGTTTTCAAACCAAACTCATCAAGCTATTCCCACAGAAAGACACCGTCTTCCACCATTTGAGTCGGTATCTTTTGCACCCGGCAAACCAAGTTTGGGGAATGGTCACAAGGTCCTACAACGCTTACTTATCAAGAGTTGACGAGGTACTCGGGATTCAAGTACGAGTGTTTGGCACGCCCGCTGGATATTTCCAGCACGTCATGGACCAGATCGTGTCATGTACACAAAGAGCGAAACTGTTGCCTGAATTAGTTACACCAGGATCACAAGTGATGAATATATCGAAGACCCCGAAACTAAAAGGTGTTCTTGTCACATCTCTGCATCCAGAGTACTCTGATGAGCTACGTAACATGTTTTGGGAGCGACCGAGTTCGACAGGAGAGATAATCGAAGTTTATCAGCCAAGTGGAGAAAGAATACAACAAACAGACAAGAAGCTTCACGACCAAAAGGCTCTCGCCGAGATCTATCTTCTGAGTTTATCTGATAAGCTTGTTACAAGCACAAGATCTACTTTTGGATACGTAGCTCAAGGTCTGGGAGGAATAAAGCCATGGATACTCTATGAGCCAAGGGACCGGAAAACTCCTGATCCACCGTGTGTTAGGGCCATGTCGATGGAGCCTTGTTCTCTTATAGCTTCTCCCATCCCTGCTTGTGAAGCCAAGAAAATCAAAATGACCCCGTTTGTTAAGCATTGTGAGGATCGGATCACCGGGATTAAGCTAGTTGATGAATTTTGATTCTAATCCTTCAAATTCTTATATGTTCATCAATGTTTCCTAAACGACTTCCTAAAAACAAAATTTTTTCACCAAAGGTTGTTAGTCGTCGCTCTAAATAATGCTCATCCAATTTTGATTTGTGCACAAAACACTCAACATGTAACATGTTACATGTTATAATGGTCACACACTCTTAACCAAAACTGGTAATAATAATCATCTAAGAAACACTTTTGAGTTGTTAGTTTATGAGGAATTTATATGGAACCAAAGGGATTTCCGTATCAAAGGGACAGTGTATATAACAAATAGCAGTGATTACAAAACCCCAAATTTGGGAGATTGGTTTTGGATTGTTTGTGTTTATTGTACTACTGAAAAAGATAAAGTTATTATTATGTAGTTTGCAGGTTCTTTTCTAAGGTTGAGATTTCAGTATCGTAATTTTCTAAAAGTATGATTTTGCTAGTTTAGACGTGGAAAGAAGATATAACCAAAACAAGACTTTTCAAGATTTTTCATTCACCTTTTGATGGCCCTCTTCTCCAAATTCGATCGTCACTACACGACAAAAATTTATTGTAAACCCATAAATTTTGATTATTACTCCCTCTGTTTTTTATTAAGTGTCGTTTTAGGTTTATGCACACAGTTTAATAAAACATATGAATTTGTATATTTTCAAAATAAAAACACAACTACCTATACACCTAACCATATTTCAACCAATAGAAAAATAAATAAAAGAATCTTATTAATAAATGTTGCATTGAAATTTTAAAACGACACTTATTTTGAAACGAAAATTTTACTCTAAAACGACACTTATTCAAATACGGAGGGAGTACCCTTTAAAAAGTGAAGGGAAAGAAAAAAAACTGAGTCCCATTTACGTAGCTTTCAACTAACATAACTGAAACCATAATATATATAGATGCATACAGACAAATACAGAGAAAACATCACCTCCTTACAAGAATGAAGTCTACAAGAACATTCACCATATGCTTTGTACTCTGCTCCATACTTCTATTTGCATGCTCTAACATCTTCTCTCGCCAGCCATCGGATCTTGACCCACCTAATGTTACTACCACCGGTACGATCATTCATCCATCTCTCGTTCTGTTCCTTTAGAAAAAAAAAGGAAGCTTTTTGACCTCTTTCTTGTAATAGGTTCAAAATATTCTGAAAAACAAAGGGATATACTGCAAGGAGGGCTTCTTGCTACAGAGTTTGATGAAACTTCTTGTCTGAGTAGGTTCCAATCTTCGTTATATCGCAAACCTTCACCATACAAACCTTCTCGAGACCTCATCTCCAAGCTTAGAAGCTACGAGATGCTTCACAAGCGTTGCGGTCCAGGCACAGAAGCTTACAAGAGGGCAACAGAGCAGCTTGATCAACACGACAAACATCCAGACAGCTCTGGTGAACTATGCCAATACATTGTGTGGGTTCCACTGTCTGGGCTTGGAAACAGAATACTCACTCTGGTCTCTGCGTTTCTGTATGCTCTCTTGACAGATAGAGTCATTCTTGTTGACCAAAGGTACGATGTCAACGATCTCTTCTGCGAGCCTTTTCCGGGTACGTCATGGTTACTTCCTCTTGAGTTTCCATTGACGGATCAGATAGATCGGTTTAACTGGCACTCACCGCATTCTTACGGTAACATGTTGAGGCATCATGTGATTAACTCCTCGATGGAGAGATACCTATCATACTTTTACCTCCATCTTGTTCACGATTATGGGGACTATGACAAGAAGTTTTTCTGCGAAGGAGATCAATCACTGATCCAGAAAGTCCCTTGGCTGATTGTTAAATCAGACAATTACTTTATCCCGTCTTTATGGCTAATCCCTAGTTTTCAGTCTGAGCTAAGCAAGCTATTCCCGCAGAAAGATACCGTGTTCCACCATTTAGGTCGGTATCTCATACACCCGACAAACCAAGTATGGGGTTTGATCAGTAGATACTACAATGCTTACTTATCAAGAGCAGACGAGAGGCTCGGGATTCAAATACGGGTTTTCCATCGTGCGGGGTTTCTCCAGCTTGTACTGGATCAGATTTTATCATGCACGCAAAGAGAGAAACTGTTACCTGAAGTATCTGCTGCACAAGAAGAACCACAAGTCAATACATCAAAAATCCCGAAACTTATAGCAGTTTTGGTCACATCTCTGAATCCGGACTACTCTAATAACCTAAAGAGAGTGTACTGGGAACACCCGAGTTCCACAGGAGACATAATCGGAGTTTATCAACCAAGTCAAGAAATGTACCAGCAAAATAACAAGAAGCTTCACAACCAAAAGGCCCTCGCTGAGATGTATCTACTAAGCTTGACTGATAATATTGTCACAACCGCAGGCTCTACATTTGGATATGTTGCTCAAGGTCTTGGAGGAATGAAGCCATGGATACTGTACAAGCCAGAGAACTACAAAATTCCTAACCCACCATGTGGTCGTGCCATATCAATGGAGCCCTGTTTCCATTCTCCTCCGTTCGTTGGTTGTGAAGCCCACACAGGAACTGATGCCTGGAAAATAGCGCCTTTCGTAAGGCCTTGCGAAGATCGGAATTCTGGGCTTAAGGTATTTGATCACCCAGAAGAGTTATAGACTTATAGAAAACCATTGATGAATTTGAGTTCCACCTCTCCACCTTCTTTGTCTCATAATCTCCAAAGTAAGTTGACCGTCACTGTGATATACGATGTAGTTTTGAGACTATGGTAAGATACCATCTTAATCACCGCCTTTTGATTTCTCGCCGAAATTACCATATTCCCACAATCCCACGACTGAAAAGATGAACACATGATTAGCAAGTTAATAATTGTATCTTACTAACTTATTTTCTAAAACTCTCAAACCGCTCAACTAGTAATCAAATTTTATATTATCCAAGAAAAAAACGTTAATATAAAACTCTGACCCATTATCTGCTGGTAACAAATGAACAGTATTCTCCAATACTCGATGTGTGCATCAGGTTAACTTAATGTATGTATGGGTTAATATGTCGCATTCCAAAGTTGAAACAAAATATGTTTTAGTTCATAAAGCGATCCAAAAAATGTTACAGGACAAGTGATGCATTAATCTTATTTCAGTTATAAATAGACTTTGATGTTACTTTTGCAGTAAATTTGAAGATAAATGATTCATACATACCTTGTAGATCTCTTTGATGGTCACAACATGACAGTCCATTTCCGCCTCTTTCATCCTGAAACAAGAGTCAATATATTCATATCATTACATGCAACAAAGTAGAAAACAGGACGTAAACATTTTACGATCTCCGGTATGATGAAGCTGTCGATTACAATCGCCACATGCTTTGTACTTTGCTCCGTGCTACTACTACCATCCTCTAACATCTTCAACCGCCACAAGTCTCATCTTACAACTAACGGTAACAATTACATTAATATATTTCAAAAGATGACAAAAGAAAAGAAATGCTCACTTGACTTCTCTTTCTTCCATTTTCTTACAAAGGTCCCAATGATTTTAAGAAACCGAGGGAAAAACTGCTAGGAGGACTTCTTGCTACAGATTTTGATGAGGAATCTTGCCTGAGTAGGAACCATCAGTCGTCTTTGCGCAAGCCTTCAACACACAAACCATCTGTTTATCTTGTCTCTAAGCTTAGAAGCTATGAGATGTTTCACAAGCGCTGCGGCCCAGACACAGATGCTTACAAGAGAGCAACAAAGCAACTTGGTCATAAGCATGAGAGTGGAAGTAGATATGTTGGTGAATGCAGGTACATAGTGTGGGTTCCAATGGCTGGGCTTGGAAACAGAATAATATCTCTGGTTTCTGTATTCCTCTACGCTCTCTTGACAGAGAGAATCATTCTCGTTGATCAACGCAAGGGTATAAGTGATCTCTTTTGTGAGCCTTTTCCAGCTACTTCCTGGTTACTGCCTCGTAATTTTCCATTGATGGGTAGGAGAGATCGCTTCAACTGGGGAAACTCACATTGCTACGGAACAATGTTAAAAAATCATATTAACTTGACTGCAGTACCTTCGCATCTTTATCTTCATCTTATGCATGATTACAGGGATCATGATAAGATGTTCTTCTGTGAAGGAGATCAAACTTTCATCGGGAAAGTACCTTGGCTGGTTGTCAAATCCAACCTTTACTTTATCCCCTCTCTATGGTTGATCCCTAGTTTCCAAACCGAACTCAACAAAATATTCCCACAGAAAGAATCCGTCTTCCACCACTTGAGTCGGTATCTTTTTCACCCGACAAACCAAGTTTGGGGAATGGTCACAAGATCCTACAATGGCTACTTATCAAGAGCAGACGAGAGACTTGGGATCCAAGTACGAGTTTTTGACAGACGTGCGGGATATTTACAGCATGTCATGGACCAGATCATCGCCTGTACACAGAGAGAGAAACTGTTGCCTGAACTGACTACACCGGAATCGCAAATCACTAATACATCAACAAGCCAGAGACTTAAAGCTGTTCTTGTCACGTCTCTGCACCCAGAGTACTCTGAAAAGTTAAAGAAAATGTATCTGGAAAAACCGACTTCAACAGGAGAGATAATTGAAGTCTTTCAGCCAAGTGGAGAAAGGGTTCAACAAACAGACAAGAGGCTTCACGACCAAAAAGCGCTCGCCGAGGTCTACCTCCTAAGCTTAACTGATAACATTGTCACAACCGCCAGGTCTACATTTGGATACTTTGCTCATAGTCTTGGAGGATTAAAGCCATGGATACTCTACAAGCCAAAGAACCGCACAGCTCCTGACCCACCGTGTGTTCAGGCCATGTCGATGGAGCCATGCTTTATTAGAGCTCCACTTTATGGTTGTCAAGCCAAGACGATCAAAACCACACCTTTTGTAAGGAATTGCGAGGATTGGAACCCAGGGCTTAAGCTCGTTGATGCACCCAGATGAATCTTCGTCCACGACCATCATTGTTGCCTAAGAAATATAAATAATCACCAAAGTTTGTTCACAGTCATTGTGGGGGAGGTGGGGAGTGAATAATCTCCAACGCTTGTTAACGTGATGTGTGATTCAGTTTTGAAACTATGGTGAGATTTAAGATTTCATCACTGTTGTTTTCTTTCTTTCCATTAACAAAATCCTTCCCCTGACCTTTCGATTTCTCTCTACTTTCGGTGAAATCACCATATTCCTACGACTGAGAATATGAACATATGATTAGCACGCTAATAACTATGGTGAGATTTAAGATTTAAGATTTCATCACTGTTGTTTTCTTTCTTTCCATTAACAAAATCCTTCCCCTGACCTTTCGATTTCTCTCTACTTTC
>KE155031.1:11390-35173 GCA_000411075.1 Sisymbrium irio | reverse complement strand
GTATCCATCGGTCCTAATAAAAAGGAGGCGATAGAGAACCTCTTTGTTGCTTCATTGCATTGCACCCTATGCTTCACGTTGCAGAGCCTTCCATTAATTTAGTTAGGAAAAAGTAAACTGATCTGAAAACCGAGTAAACTGATCTAAGAACTCAAAGGCAGTGATATTCATACATATAAAAATATTACAAATATCCAATATATATATCACTTATGCCGAGACATGATACATCTTTATTCTTTGAGAAATCCGAGCATGCACAGACTGCCGTTAGATTATTTAAGTCCTTCATGGGCTATAAGCTTGAGAGCTTCTCCATCATGCAACTTGATTGTGAGTCTAAGTTTTTGTAGCCCTTCGTAGCTGATAGGCTTGTACAACCGCGGGTGCTCAAGATCCATAAACTCACTTGGAACTTCAATATGTGTATTCATTGGTCCTAATAAGAAGGATGCGATAGAAATCCTCGTTGTTGCTTCTTTGCATTGCACTCTATGCTTCACGTTGCACAACCTCCCATTGCTCCATATTGTAGCCGTGTCTCCTAGATTGATCGCAAGAGTGTTTGGCACCGGATTTATGGGAAAGAACGTTGTCGAAGAGTTGTCCATGGCTTCAAGTCCACCGACATTTTCATCATCTTGAAGAACCGTCAAGAACCCGGAATCTGTATGTAATTGCACACCAAGTTTCCCGACTGTTTCGGAGTTGAAATGATATTTGTTAATCCGAAACCGGCTCGGCCATCCTCTGAAAAATTCAGTCTCAATCAGCCCGTAACTCTCTGCTAATCTTCTTGCTAAATCCTTCGCAAGTCCATCAATAGCTTTTGCATACTTCACCATAATACTCCTTCAACCCAAAATCCATCAAAACATTTATATTTAAAAAATAATAATCAAAATTGAACGTACAGAATATAAAGAAAGAAAGAAAGAAAAAACCTTTGATCCAAAGAAGCGTCGAGTTGGTCACAAAAGATATTGACATTTTGAGGAGAAGCCATGTCAAAGAGACCCAATGTTTCATAATAAGGATTCATTTCACTTGGAGGCATGTAACCACTTCCTGGCAGCACATTACGTAATTTCACCTCGGATGGACGTTGAAAGAGATCTATGACTGTCTTCTTCATCTCAGACAACAGAGACAATGAAACTCCATGGTTAATCACTCTGAAACATCCCCATCTTTCACTCGCTTCGCGAATTTTCTGATTTACCATCTCATCAGGTTCTTCTTGCAAGTCTATTGTCGGATTGACTTCATTTAGTTCCGCCATCAAGATCTTTTCTCCGAGGTGCTACTTGGTCATGAGAAAAGTAAATGCATACAAAGAGGTAGTTAAGAAAATGGAAAACATATTAGAAAAGGTATAGACATTGCTATATATATATATATATATATTTCTTAGTAACAACTAACAACCTGTCTATATAAATTAAGACGAGCATCCTTCGAGGGAATGACGTAACCAATGATGTGCGACTTTACTATTCACCAAAGACATTATCTGTTTCTCTTATCACTGATGAGAAATTGAGAATATTTGAATTTGAGAACAACGTTTCAACGAACTTGAAGTAAAAAAGCACATTTAACGTGGGCTGGTGATTTAAACGTGAGTCACGTGGGATAGCAAAAAAAAAGGGTGTCACCTAATACAAAGAAAAACTTGTATAATCATTTTTCTAAAAATTGGCCTTCATAAGCGGCCATAACATCCATACATAAATCATCAATGTTTGACAAAAAAAAAGAGGATAAATCATTGATAGAGAGTAACAGATTTAGGGTTTTAGACGTCCTTTACTATACTTTTAAAAGCTATTCTATGGGGGAAAAAAAACTTAAAATGTATATATAAACTTCTAAGTATGATTTGATGGTATTGAGTATTGATTAGTGTCTTACAGATTCGTCTCCTGTCTCTCGGAGTAGACCAATAAACAAAGAATCAATGCATCCACAATGATCTCAATACGTATTGCCAAAAACCATAGAACAGATATATCTTTATTTCTCAATAGTTTGGGAAACTTAACAAGAATACTAAAGTTTTCCGGTTTCATATCACACCCGCCTTAGTCTGTTCTTTAGTTCATTCAAGTATATCATTCATAGGTTATAAGCTTGAGTGCTTCTCCGTCATGCAGTTTCTTAGACATTCTAATGTTTCGTATCCCGTCGTGACTAATAGGCTTATATAGTCGCGGATGTTCAGCATCCACAAACTCACTTGGTGGTTCCAAATCAGTATCCATCGGTCCTAATAAAAAGGAGGCGATAGAGAACCTCTTTGTTGCTTCATTGCATTGCACTCTATGCTTCACGTTGCAGAGCCTTCCATTGCTCCATACTGTAGCCATGTCCCCGAGGTTGATAGCAAGCGTGTTTGGCATTGGGCTTATGGGAAAGAACGTTCCTGCAGAATGGTCCATGGCTTCAAGCCCACCAACATTTTCATCGTCTTGAAGAATCGTCAAGAAACCGGAATCCGTATGTAATTGCACACCAAGTTTCCCAACTGCTTCAGGTTTGAAATGATATTTGTTAATCCGAAACTGGCTCGGCCATCCTTTGAAGAAGTCAGTCTCAGCCAACCCGTAACTCTCTGCTAATCTCCTTGCTAAATCCTTTGCAAGTCCATCAATAGCTTTGGCATAGTTCACCATAATCTCCCTGCAAACCCCAAATCCTATCAATACATACATCATTGTTCCATGGCAAGAACCATCAGAGAATCATAAAAAGGAGAAACCTTTGATCCGCAGAAGCGTCGAGCTGGTCACAGAAAGTATTGACAGCTTGAGGAGAAGCCATGTCATAGAGACCTAGTGCTTCATAGTAAGGGTTGATTTCATTTGGAGCCCTGTAACCACTCCCTAGTAACACATCAGTGTTACGTACTTTCACCTCGTATGGACGTTCGAAGAGATCCATAACGGTCTTCTTCATATCAGCCATCAAAGACAAAGAAACTCCATGGTTAATCACCCTGAAGCACCCCCATCTCTCACTCGCTTCACGGATTTTCTGATTCAAGATCTTATCAGAAACCTCTCTCATGTCTATCGTCGGAATAACTACACCGGTTTCCGCCATTACTCTCTTCAATATGGAGAGGTCTGGAAAGAGAGGTCCTTTCTCTACTAAAAACCAACCAAAGTCCAATGTTTATATAAAGAAGATATTGGTTTCACCAAAAGACATAATCACTAAAGTACTCTGGCTTCGACGAAGACGTTCAACGAATCAGAAGAAAAAGTTTGAAACTTTTTTATCTTAGATTGAGTAATGATCTAAAACGTGACGATTCCGACAACTAAAATAGAGTATCAGTGAAAAGAAACTCACATCTAAAAACGAACAAAACCCAGTAATGAACTCATTCATGAATCATGATGCCTGGATAAACATCAGTTACGTCTAAACTGAAGAAACTCAATACCGAATTAGACTAAATAAACAGAGATGACTCGTCCTTCATTTGACTAATTGTTCTAATTACACATCAATTACGTATAAAAACGAACAAAACCAAGTAATGAATTAGGCTGAAATAAACAAAAGATAAGACTTTTCTTATTCTGAGTAAACATCAGTTACGTCTAAATGTGACTTTCTTGGTTATATCTACCCAAAGATATATTTCAGAAGTAAAAAAGTTACCTTATTTCTTCTTCGTGGATCTTTGTCTCTAAAATTAATCGAGAGATAACGAAGGAGCAGTGAAGCGACTTATTGAAGGCGAGAAACCGAACTTGAAGTAATTCGGACTTCGGAGAGATCTGGTCAGACTCTACTTGTTTGAACACACTTGTACTTTACCCTGCCTTTAATGTAATATAGAGAAGAAAAATGACGGACGTCAATGTGTTTTAGGCAACGATTTCCACGCGTGCAAGAAACATTTTCCACGCACCAAGTTTAAGGGAGGGACAAAAAAATCTAAAACCGCATGGATTCATTATCCAAGTGGACGAAACTCAATGGTGCTAAAGCTTTTACTACCTGATAAATCGTCAAAACACATAAAATTCGAGTATTCCATTTAATAGATTTATGCAAAAATCACAAACTTTATACTTGAAATACCAAATCATATATCTTATTACATTTTCTCTCCATAATTAATTTAGTTAGCAAAAAGGTAAACTGATCTGAAAACCGAACTCTCAGAGAGGAAAGTAAACCAATTCGTTTATACTTGAATACTAACTGGTTGTGAATTCTTACTCTTCTTATTAATCAGAAACTAAAGAATAAAATGCTACTCAACTTTGCTCTGGAGATTCGCAGAGTAAGAGAGAACGAGAGAGGAGGAATTAGAAGGAAGAGAGACCTGCAAGCTGTCTAAACTTCTCATACGAGACCCAAAACACAAACTGCCACGGTCCAAGTCTCGCCCATGTCGGGAAAAAACCTTTCCACAAAGCTCTTATTCCTTCCAACCTAACCGTCTTCACCAAACACTCGTAAGAATTTCTGTACACAGCTTTCTCACCCTGATTCATCATCCTCGTCTTCACCACATCAGCTGGACAACTCAGAGTTGTGGAAGCAAGTCCCGACATGATAGATGCAAGAGTGTGTGCGTAAATGTTATCCCCGGAGATCTTTTTCTCTATGACAAAGTGTTTGGCGTGATCATAGCAAGCCAACTCACCCATGTTCACTAGAAACGCTCTCTGGATGTAAGGAACCACACCTTTCCATAACCCTTTGACTCCTTCTGCTCGTAAGATCTTGTTGAAAGCTTCGATTGGTCCCGAGTATCTCGGTTTCAAGCCTTGGCTCGCCAACCTACCATCAGCTTGCATTCTCACTTTGACCAAATCAGCTGGGCTAGCCACTACCTGCAGTTACTAGTAAGAAAACACACAACACAGGAAGCGTCTTAGTTTGGTATTAGAACAGACGACAACACTCACATGTCACTCCACAGATATGAACACACAAGAGAAGATAAAGAAACTTGGAAAGTAAGGTCTGTAGAGATTAATATGGATAAAGAAGCATACTTTACCTGAGCTATAACACCAGACATCCCTCCGAGGAGAGCCTTTGTGGCGAGAGGAAGAGACTCGACGTTGTTAGCTTGGGATCTAACTAAGATGAATCCTTTCAGATTCTCGTACCCAATGGTTCTGATCGGCGTGTAAAACACGTGTCTGATAATAGCCGGAGATAGGCCTTTGTAGAAACCCATCGCACCTTCTTGTCTCATGATCTCAGACACGACTCCGAGCGCGCCAACCCGGTGACCGCCAGTGGATCCGGAACCGTAGCCATGGAGCTGCATTCTTGTCTTTGTAAGGTCAATCGGAAACGTGGCTGTCTCTGCGACCATCGCAGATAGTGAAGCAAGAAGGATCCTCGTTTGGGTCGGTGCTTCTCCGGTCACTCGGCGCCGTTCCATTTTCCACCGGCGGGATGGGTTCGCAAACTGATTTTCACTCTATGGACAATGAAATGACGTCGTTTTTTGTTTGCGTTACTACTGTTTTTTTGTCCTTCTTTTTTGTTTTTGTCTTTTTTACCTTGTAACGAGATTTAGTCCATAACTGCTAATTTTATTAAGCTCTTATGTGTAGGAAGCATTGTGTTCAATATGAAACGTAAACAAGTTTGTTTCTTCATATTCTAGCAAAGAATAAGTATATGTTTTCTAATTACAAGATAACGACTGCAATTCTAGTGTATCCTCCTCATGTCATACTAGACAATCCTTATATAGAAGCTCATTGTATGCAACAAAGGTTGTATGTAAAGATCATCTAATATGGCATCCCTCAAAATAATTTTAGGATTTCAATCTCTTAAAAAACTGAAATCCTAATTTTTGCTTCCTTAATTTGCATTACTTTCTGTGTTTCACATTGCACAACCTTCCATTGCTTCATATGTATTAAGAAAAAACCCACAAATCTAAACATGTTGTGAATGTTGGGAAAACTTGAAAACAAAACTAAAAACTATATATTACTGTACGATTTCAACTTTACTTTAACTCTCGCTCTCTCTCTCACAAACACGAATGAATAACGATTAAGAAGAAAAGAACAGAGAAAGAAGACAACACGGATTTGTTACCCGGTGTTCACCACACTCGCCGAGATGACGAGTTGCTATACTCACCGGAGCCGATCTTACGATCAGCGCTTCACTAGAATCACAGCTCAAACTCGAGCTCAGAGTTTACAACAATGGTGGATCCTAATCTCTCTCTCTTACTCTCAATTACAACAATGAACCTAACCGTTAAATGAGCTAAAAGAGTGAATATAGAGATTAGCTAGAGTCACGTGTAAGACACATGCTCGACTTGACTCACAATCCAGTCAAGACCCTCTAAAACAATTAGAGACTTATGTACACTTAGGATAAGCGACATAAAACCTTCAATTCTCCACCTTGTCGCTTACTCCTGCAACACGATCTAGTCTTTAACAACTACGAGCAAACCCGCTCATCCTTACAGCACACTCACTTGCAAGACCCTGAGAAAACCCTCCCAGCTTCAACATCTTCTGAATAAACCCATTCAGCTTCTCTTCTGACCTGAGCTAACACCGCTCAGTGCTCACCAACTCTGAGCAACTCTAACGCCTCTTGTAACTTTGCTATAGGTAGCACTTTTGTGAAAATATCTGCCGGATTGTACTCAGTAGCAATCTTGTGAACCTGAACAAAACCTGCAGCAATCAAATCTCTTATAAAATGATACTTGATAGCCATATGTTTTGTCCTTTCGTGAAACACAGCATTCTTTGCCAACGCAATGGCACTTTGTGAATCACAGTAGATGCTAACTGCTCCTTGTTCAAAACCAAGCTCGTTCATGAATCCTCTTATCCAAACTGCTTCTTTAGCTGCTTCCGATAACGCTATGTACTCAGCTTCTGTAGTAGATAACGCCACAACTTGTTGTAACCTCGATCTCCAGCTAATTGCATTCCCTCCGACAGTAAACACAAGACCTGATGTAGACTTTCTTCCATCTAGATCTCCACCATAATCTGAGTCACAATACCCTTTCACCTCAAACTTTCCCTCCTTCCGATAACACAGCTTTGTCTTCCTAGAGCCACTGATGTATCGTAGAAGCCACTTTACTGCTGACCAATGCTCCTTGAGGGGTTTGCTCATAAACCTGCACACAACACCAACCGCATGAGCCAAGTCTGGTCTCGTGCTAATCATTGCATACATCATGCTTCCTACTGCACTTTGATAAGGGACGTTCCTCCTCTCTCGAGACTGCTCCTGAACCTCTTTGTCTGTAGCCGACCTCAACTGGAAATGAACACCCATAGGAGTTCCAACTGCCTTTGACTGATCCATCTTGAAGTTTCCCAGAACTTTGAGCAAATAGCCTTCTTGAGAAATAGACAGAGTACCATTTGTTCTGTCTTGACTAATTTCCATACCCAAAATCTTCTTAGACCATCTCCATCCGTTTGCATACCCAAAAGAGTATTTCCTAAATTAATTATTATTATTTTAAATAAAATTAATTATTTAGTTAAATAAAAAAAAATAGAACCAATTACAATGAAACAGTTGTGTTGATCGTTTCTGATAAGTATCTCAAAATCTCTTCACTCACATACGATCTCCATTCTCTTTCCTCTTTTTCTTATTCTTTTCATTTTTTAATGTTCTCATACCCACTTACATACCTCCGATGGAGGTGCCCTTAGCATCTCCCAAGTCTTTCATCTCAAACTCTGTACTCAACAACTTCTTTAGTAGACTTACATGCTTCTTGTCCTTAGAAGCAATCAAAATATCATCTACATAAAGCAACAGATAGACAAACTCCCCACTTCTAATCTCTTTGAAGTACACACAACTGTCATACTCACTCCGGTTATATCCATTCCTCTGCATAAAGTTATCAAATCTATTGTTCCATTGCCTAGGAGACTGTTTCAAACCATAAAGCGATCTCTTAAGCAAGCAAACCTTTTCAGCATGATCTTTATCAATGTAACCTTCTGGTTGTTCCATGTAAATGGTCTCATCGAGATGACCGTGTAGAAAAGCTGTCTTAACATCCATTTGTTGTAGTTCCATGTTGTGATGAACCACTGCTGATAGAAGAAATCTGATAGAGATGTGTTTGACTACTGGTGAGAAAATTTCTTGATAGTCAACACCTTCTTTCTGAGAATATCCTTTGGCCACTAATCTAGCTTTGAATCTCGGTCCCTCAACTCCAGAGATCCCAGGTTTCCTCTTGTAAACCCACTTGCAGCCAATTGGTTTCTGTGTCTTGTCTCTATCAGCAAGAATCCATGTACCGTTCTTCTTAAGAGAGATCATTTCTTCATCTGAAGCCTTCATCCATTTATCACTGTCTGGATCTGCGAGAGCTTCTTGAAAACTCCTCGGCTCTGGTTTTCCACCATCTTCAATGATCAGATATGCATATCCTGCAATGTTTTCATTGTCGTCATACACCTTGTAACCCTCAAGCCTTACAGAAATTCTTGTTTCTCTTCTACTTCGATCACGAGCCAGTTGATAATCCTCCAAGTCTGTTGTTCCTGAATCAGCTTGCTCTCCTGATTCTTCCACCGGATTCTCTTGTTCTGACTCAGTCTGACTTGCCCCCTGACGAGCTCCACCTTGAGAAATGCTCCTTTCAGTGTCATCATTACCTGCAGTATCATCAAAACTCACAAGGTCATTAGAAATAACAGGATTAGGGATCATACCTGAAGTATCGGTAGATTTTTCCTCCTTATACATGACATCTTCTCAAAATACCACATTTCGGCTGATAACACATCTTTGATCGTCAAGTAGCCAAACCCTGAAGCCTTTTACTCCGTCGGGATATCCTGTAAACACCCCTTTCTTAGCCCTTGGATTCAGTTTACCATTGTCGGAGTGAACATACGCCATGCACCCAAAACGTCTTAAACCACTCAAATCCGAAGCTACTGAAGTCCACATCTCATCTGGAATCTTGAACTCAATTGCTGATGAAGAAGTTCTGTTGATAAGATATACTGCTGTAGAAGCTGCCTCTGCCCAAAACCTCTGGCCTAAACCACTTTCACTGAGCATACTCCTGACCTTGTTCAAGATTGTACGGTTCAACCTCTCTGCCACCCCATTCTGCTGTGGTGTGTAGGCACATGTCTTGTGTCGAACTATACCATCTTCTCTGCAAACCTGTCGAATATCTGATTACAGAACTCAAGACCATTGTCAGTACACAGCCTCTTAAGCTTTCTTTCACTCTGAACTCCAACCATCTTCTTCCAAGTAACAAACTTCTCAAACGCTTGATCTTTTGTTCTCAAAAAATAAATCCAAACCTTCCGGGACCAGTCATCCGTGAAGCTTATGAAATATTGACATTTCCCGAGACTCATGGGAACATTGGGTGATCCCCATAAGTCAGAATGGACATAGTCAAGCTTTCCTTTGGTCGTGTGTTGAGCTGTGCCGACGCTTACACGATGAGTCTTCCCGATAACACAATCTTCACAGAATTGCAGGTCAGAGATTTTGTCTTTTCCTAGACAACCTTTCTTTCCTAATATTTCGAGAGACTTCTGACCAACATGTCCAAGCCGGCTATGCCATAACCTTGTTTGATCATCCTTTTCTGATACCTGTCCTGAAGAATCACTCTCTGTAACGCATGATTCAGACCTCTTAGCTGTTCCAAGGAGAAAGTACAGAGAGTCTCCTCCTCTTCGCTTTCCTTTCATGATCACTGTATTACCTTTGATAATCTTCAGTACCCCATTTTTGCCTTTGAACTCACAACCTTTGCTCTCCAATGTTCCAACTGATATCAGGTTCCGAGCTATGCCCGGCATGTATCTTACTTCATGAAGGACAAAAGTCGTATTATCTGGATTGACAAATCTTATGGAACCAACTCCTTTGATGTCTACGTTCTCATCGTTTGCCATCCTCACTTTACCACAGTTAGACTCTTTAAAATCTATAAAGCAGTCGTTCCTTGGTGTCATGTGAAATGAACACCCTGATTCCATTACCCACTCATCTGGATCAATGCTTCTTTGAGACAAATTAGATTCACATGCTAGTAATCCAACTAAGTCTCTTGCATCGTCACTGGCTAATGACGATTCTCCTCTGTTATCAGACTGTCCTTTGTGCTTATTTCTTTCCAGCCATTTGTAGCACTGTTTCTTATAGTGCCCCTCCTTGCCGCAGATCCAACAAATCTTCTTCCTCTCGCTAGACTTTGACCTTGATCTTCCTCCTTTTCCTTTACCTGAATTGGAGTTACTGTTTTCTGATCTTCCTCTAGCAAAATGACCTTCAGAACTGTTTCCTCTGGACCCAAGACTATCTTTATACTCCTTCTCCTTTGACCTGGCTGAACTTGTAACATCTCGGACTTTCAAAGTATCTCTACCATACTTCAACGTTTCTTTAAGGGGATCAAACCTTGACGGCAAAGAATTGAGAAGGAGAACTGCATGTACTTCTTCTGGTACTTCAATACTGAGGTGACTAAGCTCAGCAATCACTTTCAAGAAGTCAACATTTTCATCTATGGTACGATGATCTTGCATCTTGAACCCGTATAGCTTGAGCTGAGCATGAACTCTGTTCGGCAGCTCCTTTGGCATGTACAATGCCTCTGATAACGCCCAAGTTTCTGCAGCCGTCGTACATCTCTCGATCTTCCTTAACACGTGATCTCCGACGTTCAAGAAGATCGTGTTCATCGCCTTTTCACATCTTTCAAGTCTTGCTTCTTCCTTGGCGATTGACTTCTTTTTCATCTCTGGATCCTCTTCTTCCGGTTTCTCTTCGCCGGAAACCTCCTCCGGTTCCTTTGCTATCAGAACGTCCTTTAATCCTGATACACTCAAGAATGCATACATTCTTCTCTTCCAGAGAGAGAAGTCGCCATTACCATCAAATCGCTCGATATCTGCTTTCGTTCCTGACATCCTTCGATCGATGGAGAAAACTCTTTCTTCTTCGAATCGTGACAATCTTTCCTCTTCAACCTGAGGCTCTGATACCACTTTGTACGATTTCAAACTCGGTTTAATTCTCGCTCTCTCTCTCACAAACACGAATGAAGATTACAATTTGAAAGAAAGAACAGAGAAAGAAAAACAACGCAGATTTGTTACCCGGTGTTCACCACACTCGCCGAGATGACGAGTTGCTATACTCACTGGGGCCGATCTATGATCAGCGCTTCACTAGAATCACAGCTCAAACTCGAGCTCAGAGTTTACAACAATGGCAGACGCTAATCTCTCTCTCTTGCTCACGATTACAACAACAATGAACCTAACCGATAAAACGAGATAAAGAGTGAAAATAGAGATTAGCTGAATCACGTGATAAACACATGCTCGTCTTGACTTAAACCCAGTCAAGACTCTCTAAAACTATTAGAGACTTATACACACTTAGGATATGCGACATAAAACCTTCAATGAGAAAAGAGACGTTACCAATAGAGGACGAGATAACACCAGTTAGTTTCATCCCGCTAAGGTCCAAACCAGTGACTCTCTTGTGTTTCAAGGCACATGTAACTCCAGTCCAGTTGCAGAGATCAAAAGATTGATTCCATGAAGCCAAGACAACTTGGCTGTTCTGTGATAGGTGAGACTGAAACTCGAGCAGTGCTTGTTTTTCTGTCTCATCGGTGAAACTGGATGCCTGACAGCAGAATACAAGAGTATGGAAAGCAAGTAAATGTAATAGAACAAGGCTCATACAAGGAAAATACATTGTAAAGGACTAATTCTTTTGTGTTAAAATGCAGCAGCTTTGTCTTTGATTTTAGGAAACGAAGACAACTAGATTATGTGTATATTATTTTTTTACCCCGAGGAGGGGTAAAATTCTTTTGTGAAGACCAGCAGAGAAAACTGACAGTGAAATTAAAATAGTACCTCTCAATCAAAGAGTATTTGTTTTCTTCATGAACTTGTTTGAAAAGCATCAACATCCCTGCATCACTAAGAGAATAATAATCAAAGATAAATATTATTTTAAATAAACAAAACTTATGATTGGAATCCACTGACGGTCAACATAAGTTGGCGGCGATAAAATATTGCAAAAGCTCGTTCGGTTGGGGGTTATCATGACAATGAAGGAATATGCTTTTATAAACATTTTGAGCATTGACCTAATTCTGTAAAAATGCATGGTCATATATACATAGAAGATACTGAGGCGTTCATGTATGCTTCTCTTTCCTTTAATACCCTCTAGTATACATACGTAACTTTTTTAAACTTCAACTGCAACATCCAAGCCCTGTCCGTGGCATAAGCAACATAAGCAGCCGCATAGGGGCCACATATTTAAAGTGAGGATCTGATGGGAAACTGGTGAAAATATGAACTGGATCTGGGTTATTCTAGCAAAGTACCACATACTATTAAATGACAATTAAGTGAAGCTGAGACAAGAACAAGAAAAAAGTGCAAGAAGAAGCAATGAGACTTCCCACCAATTTTATTTTCAGGTATATACGAAGAAGAAACCGGCAAACATTGTTCTTTGTGATAGTAAACTCTGTTATTTTTTTGCTTCTGAATCTAAATAAAAACAGTGAAGTATTATTTAAAAAGTTAAACTTGAGTAGGGCCTCCAATAGTTATGTCTGATAAAAACCAGTTTCTTTACATAATCACTCATCGCTGTTATGTTCCTCGGATATACCTCAAATACTTTTTACCTGAAATCAGCAGCAGGAAGAGTCCAAAGCTGAACACAGAGCTCTTTAACTGTAAAAATTATTGTTTCTTTATTCATGCATAGCAAGAGTCCAAAGCTGAACACAGAGCTCTTTAACTGTAAAAAAATATTGTTTATTTATTTATGCATAAAAGAAAGGAGATGAAATGGATCTTGTAAACATAGGGAGAGAAATAATTTTTTTTAACGGAGGCAAGAATTATTTTTGTACCTGCAGACTGCAGAGCTGAAGTTAAGCCAGAATCAAAATCACTGGTTTGAGGGAGAGATTACGCCATCAACAGAATATTGGTTACTACAGTAATTATGAAGACAGACATAAACCCATATGGAGCTCGAAATATATTCCCTCCAAAGTTAAACCTCAAACATTAGTCCCTAGTTTGACAAGGTTTCTATGCCTTAGGCCTTTTCAGGCTTCACATATTGACATAAAGCATCTGGCATCTCCACGATGGCTACATGTTTGTTATTTTCTCCAACCACATATCAAGGAATCTGATGAGAATGATGATGCGAAGATTATGTTTATTTATATATGGATTTAAAACGTATAATATGTGAAGTCTAATAGCACACAATAACCGGGACAGCTTTACAATGTTTAAAGATGCGAAAACATCCACTAGATCACTTAGACTCATACAAACAGAAACACAGTTATATGTAATGAAAAATTATTACATTCTCCTCAAATTTACATACAGATGTATACAAGTGTGTGTCTGTCTAATGAAATGTTTAGATAAATTCATGACTGTATATGCGTACCTATATCTTTTCGCTTTTAACAATCTCTCGCACTACAACAAGTGTAAGAAGGTACATGCCTTTGTCATCTAAAGGGTCTTCCCATCAACGAAAAACGTGTCTCTGATAGAGACCAGTTTGCTTAAGGCCTCAGCCATTGATATCCGGTTCCCCGGTGCTTCTTCTGAACACCTGATTCCCACCTGATACACAAGCTGGGACAAGCCCTCCACCATTTTGACCCCATAAACCTGATCATCTGCACCACGGAGAATAGATTTGTCTGTGATACCTAGTGCTCTTTGTTCCTGCAATGCTGATTTAGTAAAGCCATGGAGAGTTAAACCGTCCCCGAATAACTTATTGGTGGGTCTTTTTCCTGTGAACATTTCCAACAGGAGGATTCCAAAGCTGTACACATCTCCCACTATCGATGGATGACCTCCCATTCCATATTCTACAAAGTTCAATAATAACGACAATGAGATCAAATGATAATAAGAATACCTGTATTGTTTCTGCCTGGATAATATTTGATATTTGATGACTGTTTTATTCAAGATAAACATACCTGGTGCAGCATATCCAATGGTCCCACGAACACCAATCGAGCTGAACTGGATATGAAATGATAACCGATTAAATTTTAGGAGGAGTCGAGCCAAACCAAAGTCACTTACATGAGCAGTTAAATCTTCATCTAGGAGAATATTGCTTGGCTTAAGATCACAGTGAGCTATAGGATTGTGACAATAAGTATGAAGATAAACCAGAGCTGAAGCAACATCTATTGCAATGTTTAGCCTTTCGAAAAAGCTCAGGTTTTTCGACGGATTGTCATCCCTCTCATCCGGGTGCAGCCACATGTCCAAGTTTCCATTAGCCATGAACTCATAAACTAGGGCTCTAAAACCATTTCCTTCAAAATCTGCAGTCGAACAGACGGTAACCAACTTCACAAGGTTGCGATGCCTTATGCCTCCTAAGGCTTCACATTCTGCCAGGAAGCTCTTTGCAGCTCCACGTTTGCAGAGATTTAAAACTTTAATGGCCACAGCCTTGTTCTTGGGCCCAAGAAATCCTTTATACACAGCCCCAAAGTTACCTGACCCAATCATATTGCTGGAAGAGAAGCCATCGGTTATCCTGTAGAGCTCATCATAACTTATCTTTTCATAGAACGACTTCACGGGGGAGAGAGACCGATCATTCTCATTGTTGTTAGCCCTGACGCTCTCCATCCTCTGTTTGTACCGGAATAGATAAACCACAAACAGACATAACAACAAAAGTGTTGGTATACCTGCACTAACACATATGGCGATTATCTTTCTGACTGACGATGACGAATGCCTTCTTGTTAATACTACAGAGCATGGCTTAAGCTGTAATGACGGGATGCCTCCACAGAGATTTATGTTACCAATGATCGACATTGCACTGGTGTTACGAAATATCCCTTCTGTTGGCACAGCTCCTTCTAAGTTGTTCATAGAGAGATTCAGATTCTGTAGCTTTGAAAAGTTTGCCAAATATTCAGGTATTGGGCCAGAGAGATTGTTCTTAGACAGATCTAGGAACCTGAGGCCGGTCAACCTTCTTATATCTGGAACGGGACCAACAAATGCATTCTCTTGCAGCCAAGAAATTCTAGTGAGAGGCAAGCCACCAAGGTCCGTGGAACCTGTCCGGATAGTTTGTTGTACGAAACGTCTAGAGCAAGCAGAAATTTAAGCTTTCCAACGTCTTCCCTCGAAGGGCCAACCAACGAATTAAATGAGACATTTAGGATGACAAGAGATGGAAGTTCCATAAGCTCATGGGGTATGCTCCCATTCAACTTATTAGTACCCAGGTTCAGGTCAAGAAGGTAGCTGCAGCGTCCAAGACTTGAAGGGATGCCTCCTTCAAAGCTGTTGTTAAGCAAATAGAGGTATGTTAGCCGAGTGATATTTCCTAAAGAAGACGGTATCTCTCCAGACAGTTGATTTGAATAGAGCAGGACTTTACTCAATGCTGAAAGTTTTCCTATTATGGGAGAAAGTTTTCATGTTAACAGATTTTCGCCCATGTCTAACGCTTGCAGGCTTACGAGATTCCCAATGCCATGAGGAATACTACCAGATATGAAATTTATGCCAAGGGAGAGTTCGGTCAACTGGGTGGAGAGATTGGATATGGAGATAGGCAGCTGGCCGCCGAGTTTGTTCATGGCAACATTCAAGTACTGCAACCGAGTGCAGTTAGTCATTGCACCAAGAAAATCAAGATCACCAGAGGAGTAGTTTCCCAGAGAGTTATTGTTAAGGCCTAACCTTAACAAATTTTCAAGTTTTCCAAAACTCAATGGTATCTTTCCAGTGAGATGGTTAGATGGAATATCAAGATGTTGAAGAGATGAGATATTGGAAAGTGTCTCTGGAATGGTACCGCTGAAATTATTTATCCCCATATATAGTATTTGAAGGTTAGGGAGAAGAGAACCAAAGTTAGGTCTAAGGGTGCCAGAGAAACTGTTGCCGGTAATAGACAGGAACACTAGAGAGGACATGTTGTAAATTGGAAGGGGGAACACACCTGTGAACTTGTTCAATGCTATTCGGAAGAACACCATCTGCTTCAGTCTGGCTAAGCTTCCTGGGATCTCTCCTTCCATTTGGTTATATATGAAGTCGAGCATCTGCAGTGATGTCAGGTTTCCCAATGATGCAGGGAACTTCCCTGTTAGATTGTTTCTACCAACAGACAGACGGACAAGCTTAGCCAAGGAACCAAACGCAGAAGGCACTCCTTGTTCAAAATGATTTGATGATAAATCAAGGGATGAGAGGCTAGAACAATTAGAAAGAACAACCGGGATAGCCCCTCCAAGAAAATTATTGCTCATGTTCAAATACTGAAGCCTGAACAAGTTTCCAACCTCTAATGGGATGGCACCACGGAAAAAGTTGTCTGCAAGATTCAGTGATCTAAGAAATGAGAGGTTACCGACAAAGGGAGAGACTACACTGGTCAGTTTCAGTCCTCCAAGGTTCACACCGGTTACTCTTCTGTTTGGAGCCGCAGTTGACTCCAGTCCAGCTACATAGAGGTAGGGAGTCATTCCACGAGTCTAACACAACTCTACTTGTTTCAGAAATTTTAGACTTAAACTCGAGCAACGCTTGTTTATCAGTCTCCTCCGTCAATCTGATTGTTTGAGCGCATACGACATCTGAATATGGCACAATGACAAGGAAAGTATATACAAGAATCAGCCTCATGACCGTACATGGCAAACCCATGGGTAGTAAAAACGCTTTTTCTTTTTCTGAACACGATGATGACTGCTAATAGAGATTAAGAGGAAATAAACATCTTTCAGCCGTCATTGAGTTTAAAGTCAAATAGAGCTATAACTTATTCTCGAGTTGTCTTAGCTAAGTAATGAACTGCTTCCTTTTTTCCAAGTCAACTGCCAGGCATTGATCACATATATACTTAATACTTTACTAGAGAAAACTCGATTAATTAACACTAACAACAACGACTGCCCCTGTAAAGAAATGTAGCCGACGAATGTTTGTCAAGTTCTTTAGCAATGACCATCACATCAATGATGTTGGTATCCACCAACTTGCTGCTGTTGATTTTAGCAAACTAGAATAACAATCAATAACATAATTACAGTTCAATTCAAAAATATCTTAATCATACCTAGAAGAAGAAAACATTAAATATCGTCTATCTAATATACAGTTATTTATACACATACAGTAGTTCTTTGTAGACCAAGACAATAGGAATTATTAACATAAGAAATGCAGTTTTACCTTTTTAATTTGCTTATGAAAGGGACAGCAAGAGTTCCATATTTACAAGGCGACCAGAATCAACGATCTCTGTAGAAGACGTCAAGTCATAAGTCTGTAAACACAAGATACTATAGCCACTAACAACAAAGTATACAGAAGCTAGCAAAATGTAAGGGAACGATATAGAGGATAGGGTACAACGACTTCTTTCATTACATCAATAAAATGAAACAAGTCTCGGGTATCACGACACAAGGAACATAGAAAGAAAGTTATTGGAAAGAAGCAGTTTATATAACCCAAGCAATCATTAAAAACACTCTACAAGACTTCTAAGTAGTTTAATAGGAATGACCAAAGATCATGAAAGACGATATCAATATATAGGCATCAGGTGAAGCCTTTTACGTGGATTACGAAATTTGTAGGGGAAACCATAACTTCAACTTGTTGTTGTTGGTCTGGCTTTAGAGAACCTCTCACTGATTGAGATTAATTTCTTTGCCGCCACCTTCATTGCCAAGCGGTTTGTCGGAGATTCTTCACAACACCTAAGTCCCACCTCCAAAACCAGTGTTAAGCACTCAGCAACAGGAAAATCAACTTCGAGATCACTTTGAAGAATCGATTTGTCTGCAATGTCCAATACTCTTTCCGGCAATGCCGACTTGGTGTAGCTGTGTAGGGTAAAGTTTCCCCCAAATGACTCATTGGTTGGTCTTTTTCCAGTGAACATTTCCAAAAGAAGAACCCCAAAGCTATACACATCACCATATATTGATGGCTGTCCCCCCATTCCATATTCTGCACCATAATTCGAAGAAAGAAAAAAAATTGAAGTAATAAAAGAATTCTCTAATTTCTTCATTTATATTAAAGGTGTGTTTAACATTAGAGATCTACCTGGTGCGGCATAGCCGATGGTTCCGTTAATGCCAGCTGAGCTAAGTTGGTTGAGGAAGAACTCTTGGTCGAATTTGAGGAGAAGACGAGCGAGGCCAAAGTCACAAACATGAGCAGTAAAATCGTCGTCTAAGAGGACATTGCTTGGCTTAAGATCACAATGAACTATAGGTTCATGACAATGAACATGAAGGTAGTCACAAACAGAAGCCACGTCTATGGCAATGTTGAGCCTTTCAAGAAGTGTCAAAATTCTTGCGGGCTTACGAATCTCTTCCACTTCTTCTGGATGCAGCCACATATCTAGGCTTCCATGAGGCATGAACTCATAGATAAGAGCTCTGAATTCGTTACCTTGGAAATCAATACTTGAACAAGCCGTCAACAGTTTCACAAGATTACGATGTTTTATGTCTTTAAGGGATTCACATTCTGCCATAAAACTCTTCTTTGCTCCACGTCTCTTCATGTTCAAAACTTTCACCGCAACAGCATTGTTTTCCGCCACCGGAAGAAACGCTTTATACACAACACCAAAACTGCCGGACCCAATTATATTGCTTGAAGAGAATCCTTGTGTCGCATTTAGAAGATCTCCATAACTTATCTTCTCATGGAAAACCTCCGAAGTAGAAGGAGTTGGATTATTGCTTTGCTGGTTCTTCTTTCCTTTTCTTAGCCAGATTAGAGAAACTAAAGCTACGAACAACAGAAAAGCTATACTTAGACTAACCCCGATTGCAACTTTCTTTAAAAGAGCGGAATGCTTTGTCTCTGGTGGTTCTTGCGTAGAGCATGGCTTTAGTTGCAACTCCCTGATGCCTCCACATAGATCTTTGTTTCCAAATACTGAAATTATAGTAGCATTACGGAAACTTCCTTCTGTTGGCACTCTTCCCTCGAAATTGTTTAAGGATACATTGAAATACTCCAACGAAGAAAAGTCTGCAAAATATTCAGGTATACTTCCAGAGAGATTATTGTTGGATAGATCAATTCTTTTAGCACCCACCAACCTTCTCATATCTGGAATTTCTCCATCGAAACTATTTCCATGAAGATAAAGTATTTCCAACGAGAGACAGTTTCCCAAGGTTTGTGGAAGTTTATCCGACAATTTGTTACCCCAAAGAGATAGTGTAATGAGATGTTCTAGTCGTCCAACATCATTTGGTAAGGAGCCAGTAAAGGCATTTTGTGACATGCTCAACGTAACAAGGGTTTCAATTTGCAGAACTTCCCGAGGTATAGTCCCACTCAAGTTATTAAACCCAATCCATAACTCTCTCAGGTTACGACAGTTACCGAGACTCGATGGAACACTTCCTTCGAAACTATTGTTGACCAAATATAGTGACACTAACCGAGTGATGTTACCAATAGAAGATGGTATCTCCCCTGACAGACTATTTGAATAGAGACGTAATCCCTCCAATTTTGTAAGCTTACCAATAGAGGTTGGGAGAAAACCCGTTAACTGATTTTCTCCTAATCCAAGTAGTCGTAGACTTAACAAATTCCCAATGTCATGAGGAATTATTCCAGAGATGAAATTGGTTCCAATGTCTAGATTTTGGAGCTTCGTGGACAGATTCGCAATGGAGATAGGGAAGTGACCCCCAAGCCTGTTTTCACCAACATATAAAGTTTCTAGTTGAGTGCAGTTAGTTAAACCACCAAAAAATTCAAGATCTTCCAGAGAGTTACTTCCCAAAGAATTTCCAAGAAGAGAGAGGTATTGCAAATTCTGTAATTTTCCAAAGCTCGAAGGAATACTTCCTGTCAGGGTGTTGCGACTGATTCCAAACATTTGAAGATTCGAGATGTTGGTGAGTGTGATTGGGATGGCTCCTGTAAAACTATTCCGTCCCATAGATAGCTGTCGAAGATTTGGCAGCAGATTACCAAAATCAGACCGCAAGCTACCTGAGAATCGATTACCAAGGATACCTAAGAACTCAAGTGAAGACATATTGTAGAAGACCGGAGGAAAAGCACCTGAGAGATTGTTCATTGCCAATTCAAGATACACTAGTTGAGTCAATCTAGCTATATCATCTGGGATTCCTCCTTCAATGCTGTTATATTCAATGTCAAAACTTCTAAGAGATGTCAAGTTTCCTAGAGATGCAGGGAGCTTTCCTTCCAGGTTGTTTTGACGAAGTTTTAAACTAATAAGCTTCTTCAGTAATCCTATCTCTGCAGGAACACCTTGTTCAAGACGATTTGATGATAAATCAAGGATTGAAAGGTTGGAGCAATTAAACAGAACGATTGGGATTGCCCCTCCAAGTGAGTTTTTACTCATGTTCAAATACTGAAGCCTGAACAAGTTTCCAACCTCTAAAGGGATGGCACCACGGAAAAAATTGTTTGCAAGATTCAATGATTTAAGAAATGAGAGGTTACCGACAATGGGAGAGACTACACCGGTAAGTTTCAGTCCTCCAAGGTCCAGACCAGTTACTCTTCTGTGTTTAGCGCCGCACGTAACTCCAGTCCACCTACAGAGAGGCAGGGAGTCATTCCAAGAGCCTAACACAACTCCACTTGTTTCAGAAACTTGCGACTTGAACTTGACCAATGCCTGTTTATCAGTCTCCTCCGTCAATCTGACTGTTTGGGCACATACCACATCTGAATTTTCAAGTCGCACAATGACAAAGAGAGCAGATACAAGAAACAGCTGCATGAGCTTAAAAGGAAAACCCATGTTGAGATTATAGAAATCTATAGTTCTTGGACTCGTATGCAATAATGAGGAATATATATCTTATAAGCTTTAGAAAACTGGCAGATAAAGCGAGGATGCTCTAAAGCTACGGGACTTGCAGCCTGTGGGTAAGCAAATTATTCTCAACCCTCATTGACTTTGACCTCCAAAATAAAAAATAGGATTTATTCATGCTTCGCCTCAGCTAATAGATTATTTACTGCTTCTTTCCTCCAAGTCAACTGTCAGGCCTTTATCACGTAGACCTTAGTAAGGAAAACTTGATTAACTATCACTAAGAACGGCGACCATTTTCATAAAAATGTAGCCGAGGACTGTTTCTCAAGTTCTTAGCACTGACCATGACATCAATGATTTTGATAGATACCAACTCCTCTACATTGTTTTAAGCAAGCTACAATTAAAATGAGTTACAGTATTAATTCGTAAATATCTTAATCATACCTAGCAGACAAAAAAATTGTAACTATTCACTATATAATCCAGTAATAAATACACATAGTTCTTTGTAAAGCAAGTCAATAGGAACTAAAACGAGGGAAAAAAATAAGTTTACCTCTTTAATCTTCTTATGACAGGCACAGCAAGAGTTGCATACATCCATATATTACAGTGCGAGCCAGAATCACTCGCCCCTGTCTAAGACCTGAGTCTGTAAACACAGGTCACTACAGCCACTAAGATAGCAAAGGTACGCATAAGAAACAAAATGCAAGTAAAGCATAAAGGATAGGATATAACGGTTTCTTGTATTCCAAAAGAGTTAAATCAACAAGTCTCGGGTATCACTACAAACATAGAATGACAGTTACGAGATAATTCCCCAACGATAATTCTCCTGGAAAGCACAATAAAGCTCATTCCCACAAGACTCTAGCTACAAACTGCAAACCATCGAGTCTGCATGCCACTATTTATCCTTTAGCGACGGCGATCGTCCCTTCTTGAAGAGTCCCTATCTTGCCTCGAAGACGTGTCTGATCGCCTACTTGAACCTTCTCCCTCCCTGTCGTTATAATCTCTTCTAGATCTTTCTTTCGAATACTCCCTATCATGTGTTCTGGATCTCTTTTCCTCTCTTGCATAATCATCTTCAGCATCGTGTCTTCTATATTGAGAGTCATCAAGACGTCCTGATCTCTTTTGTTCCCTCCTATCATAAGAATCTCTTGACCTTGGCTCCCTTTCCTCCCTTTCCTCTCTTCCTCTTCCTCTAATTGGGCCATGTGAAGAGGCATCTTCAGGTCGATTGCCAAAACTTGTACGACCACCCCTCTGGGAACCATTAAACTTGTCATTATCCCACTTGGAACTCCTATCCTCTTCATGACCCCAACCAGTATTTGCAGCTCTCTGTCCATAAAAAAAAAAAACTGTCAACAAAGCAAGATTCTTTCAATCATCTGTGTAAGCATCCAAAATCATAAACTTACTTTCTCGTCGTGGGAAAACTTGCAAGAATCTCCACGAGTACACTCTCCTCTCTGAAAAGCTCTACAAACACCACGTGCCTCTCTGTTCTGCCTTCGCGTCTCTTCATCTTCCTCTTCATGCTTCTTGTAATTCCCACAATGATCCACCTTAACAGTCCTCCCCAACACCTGAGCTCCATTCAGATTATCTGCAAAAATTTCAATACATCACAACGTAAGCAAAATCACAAGAACCCAGAAACAAAAGTCAATCAAAAGGAAAGAGTCTTTTTTAAAAACTAACCAACAGCAAGAATGGTACTTCTTTGATCTTCATAAGCAAGAAACGCAAAACCTTTAGATTTTCCAGTTGCTTTGTCTCTGACAAGATTCACATCAACGACTTCACCATATCTACAAAATCAAGAACGAAACTTTATCAAGAATATTTACGAATGCTTACTGAATCCACGTCTAGAGCAATGACTTACTGTGCGAAAACGGCGAGGAGATCACCTTCAGTGAGGTCGAAAGCTAAGCCTCCGGCGTAGATATAGGCTGAATTTTTGTACCTGGCGTGCCACGAGGCGTCATCAGAGATCCCTAGATCTGATTCCTTTGCGTTTATGCTCTGTATATTCTTTATCTGCGTCAATGGATTCATCTTCGTTCCAACAAAGCCGAGAGAAGAGTGAAGAAACCCTAAGCAAAGCAAATATTATAACAGAACTGGACGCGTTCGATTGAGCGGGTCGGGTTTTTGATGACCCGAGAACTCTTTATAATTATCGAATTTAAATCAACTAACCCGGACTTGGGCCCAATTATATTATCTGGGCCGAGTGGAGTCTGTTGCGTCAATATATAAATAAAGAACACATTCTCGCAAAGTACAATTACTTAAGTTTTTGTCTCAAGTTAGATTTAGGTGTGTCTCCAAGCTTTGAGTTTTTGTATCGAATGTCCTTAAATCTCAAAAGGTAATATCAGGAGGACATGATTTTTTTTTTTTAATTTCTTTATGAATTAAATTAAATCGTTTATTCTGGTTTATTACTAGAATATCTTTATTAAATTAAAAAAATTACAGCTTATACCTGAGTTTTATCTGAGCATTTATTTTACTTTTAAAATTTATTCTTTTTTTCTCTTTATTTGACAATATTTATATAAAATTTTTAAGTTATTCCACGTCAAAAGAAAACACAAATTTACAGAGTTTATTCAGTTTAAATGAACCCAGAAAAAACAGTGCATCGCAGAAAAAAAAGAACATCCATTCACATGAGTTACATCTGCCAATTAATTTGAATCGGGATTGAATAAAATTTTGTAAACACTATACGTTACGTGTCTAGTCGAATGGATATTACACGTAATTGATCGGTTAAATTTGTGAGTAAACACAATATTACAATCAAAACAGAAGAAGCCATCGTTACAATCAAAGAA
>KE155030.1:7602-24075 GCA_000411075.1 Sisymbrium irio | reverse complement strand
GTGAATCGATTGAATATAATTAAAATTAAATTCAGCTAATTTAAATTTATCTTTTACCAAATAATAACATAATAATATAACTTTTATTTTAAAAATAAATATATGAATTTTTTTATCCCCTGTATCACACGGGGTTTCTTCTAGTTAGTATATAAAATGTATCTAAACCATTACAAATTAAAATAATAACATTTACTAAATAAAAATATAAGAAAAGGGGTATAAAAATTAGAGAATAAGATATTAGTTATTAATTAGATAAAAGTTTATAGTGATAAAATTAATTTACTGTTAAATATATGCTTTTTAAGTTTGGGGGAACAATAAGAAATAATAAAAATTATTAAAAAAATAAAAATAAAAATTTGTTAGGAGAGAGAATGGAAAACTTTTGGGTGTCATTATTACTACCAATATTTAAAGTTAAAAATTTTATTGTCAATTTATCAATTATATAATTGTTTAAATTGATTTATATTGAAAAATATGATATATTCTTTCAAAGAAAATATTATTAGGAATTATAATATATTTATATCACTAAGTGAGAATAAAATTCTTAAAAACTTTTAAAACAAACTTGTCAAAATGATGATTTTGTTTTCCAATTCCATTTAATTAATCTGCATTTTTTTAAAAAAGAGTAAATATTAAGAATATATACAATTATATTTTTCCATACAGAACATGATGATGCATATAGTTGTTGAACATAACTGAAATTTTGACAAATTGAGTTATTTATATAGGAACTGAATGTACCTTTATTTTCTTTTGAATACTGCCAACTGTGTTATTGATAATTTCATTCGCAACAATTATCTGTTTCACATCAATATTCTTTTTTATCTTCTTCTTGTACCTACACAAATAAAATTCAGATCATCAGATTATTTAAACAACACAATTGAGAGAAACAAATTAAATTAAGAGGATGAAAAAAATAAAATAATATATTACAAAACAAAACATGAATAGAGCTCTGGGTTTTATATTGTATTCACTTATTATTTTATATTTGATTTATATGGATATAATGGATTTTTATTCGAATTTTAAATATATATAAATGATAAAAATATTTTAATAATAACATTTAACTAAAAATATAAAAATGGTTAGAAAAAAAAGTTATCTAAAAATGGTTACAGTTAACTTAACAAATAAATAATAACTATCTAAAATTTGAAAAAAAACAATTATCTGTAGAAGAGAGAAATAATGTCATTAGAATATTTTGATTTTTGTAAATACTAATTTTTTGAGTAACATTATGATTACTAATATTTAATATTAAAAATTGGTTTTTTTCAAAAACATAGAATAAATAAGAATAATAAAATAATTTTGTTTTTGTTGATTTTTATATTTTTTATTTTATTTAAATTAGTCTAATCATCAAGCCAATTCATCAGAAAAATATCATGTCATGTCACATTTGACTTCATCAATGAATCATCATTAGTGATATGACATATTTTTCATCAACCAATAAAATTAAAACAAATCAGCCGAAATCACTTAAAAACATTGCCAAATAAAGTATAAAATACTATAATACTTTCTGAACTCTCTCCAGAATCACGACACGTTGGCACCTACAAGATGACACATGTCCCTAAAACAGAATCTCAAAACGTCGTGGTTTCCTGAGACCAACTTCCATCTCGTCTTCTTCCGCTGAAATTCTAGGTTTTTCCCGATCGCCATCTCCACTTCTTGCGCCGCCATTCTTAGTTCGTCGTCTCCAAAACCCACTTACCCCAACCTTCTCACGTGCGCGTTGGAGTTGGTTAATCTACCTTTTTTTACACCTTTATATGTTGCATTCTTGTCTCTCCGCGTTAAGGAATCTACTGATTTGAGGAAAGCTCTATTCCGAATCTCCGGCACCTGTCATAACGGAATCCCTAGTATTATAAGAGATGGCCGAATGGAGCAACATCGTAAAGGGTGAGACAACATTTAACAATCAGTATGTAATACCATACAACATGTAGTTGCTCAAGCGGTATAAATCGCACATCAATGTCGAATGGTGCTGTACTTCAAAAGCGATAAAATATATTTTCAAATATATCACTAAAGACATGGACAAGGCTACTATGGTAATTGAGAGAGCAGGAGAAACATTAAAATCAGATTCGCAAACAAATGATATCGTGGAAGAGTTTGATGAGATCAAAAGATACCAAGAATGCAGGGATGTTAACACATAAAAAAGATGACCTTATGTTATTCCCCCAATGGCATAAAGAAGATGGAACTCAAGAAAAGGACCTGCTGGAAATGGAAGAGGACCTTATGTTAACACATAAAGAAGATGGCTTAGGAGGGATTGTAGGCTCTACATACGAGGGATTTGCCAGTCATTTTGCCGACCAAAAGTATCTCAGAGAAAGACCCATACTAACACCAAGAAATGAAACAGTAGATGAGGTGCACGAGTACATACTCTCCACCCACCCGGGAGAACTGAAAAAATACCTAAGTTTAGACACTATAGGCGATGACGATATTGAAGATTTGGAGAAGATTACATTTTATACAGCAGAGTATTTAAACAATCTGAAATGCTTGGGTCTGCCTAATCATCAACTGAATCTTAAAAAGGAGGCACCAATAATGATGATGAGGAACATAAACCAGAAAGAAGGCTTATGCGATGGTACATGACTGTTTCTTACGACATTAGGAAAAAGGGTTTTGGAGGCGGAAATAACCACGGGAGAGAAAATGGAGAAATAATCACGTTACGACATTCCAAGGATAGTATTGATCACAATAGACACCGAATGTCCATACAAGATGAAGAGACGGCAATTCCCTATAAACGTCTATGCTATGCAATGACAATAAATAAAACCCAGGGACAAAGCTTACAAAAGGTTGGTCTCTACCTCCCTCAACCAGTATTCAGTCACGGTCATTTATACGTGGCATTGTCAAGGGTTACATCGAAGGAAGGTTTGAAAATCATTTAATGGGTCAGAAAACATCAACGGAAACAAAGGCATTACTAACATAGTCTACAAAGAAGTATTCAACAACGTCCACACAAACACAAGAGGTAACCAAACAAGCACGTCTACATAGTCATTATACTAGAATTATGCAAGAATAACCAACTCCTAAAATCTATGCCACCAGATATAGGAGGACTAACTTAAAAGAGGAAGGAAAGGAAACTACGAAAATACAGTCTAATGTGGAGCAGCAATAGTTTCGAAAACTTATCTCTAGAATCGAGATATGCAAGGCAGGACATCAACCACCAGTACTATGTCTCACCAAGATAACGGCTGCAACCTGCGTGATAACATAGAAATCGCTGTTTATCATTTCTGTGTTCTACTAATAGACAATAATACTCTCACTTTTAAAATAACAACTCAACTTGATAGTAGGAAACGAAATTCGACCAGGACAAACAGAAACGGACACTAAATCCATATTTTAGAAATTCCTATTTTCGGCGCATTATGGATCCAATGAAATATCGCCAATTATAACAGCAGCAAAATATAAGATCCTAACCTGAAATTTAACAGAGCCTTAATAAACAATAACAACACCAAAAATAGAAGAGAAAGGAAACAGATTTACCCCACATGTGGACTATGAGAGACGAGACGGCGGCAGACAACACCAGATTACAGAAACAACCACCCGCATCGCGAACCTCAACATTAACGGAGGGAAAGCAGTTAAACTTTAACACTAACATGAATTATTTGGAAACATGTAAAAACTGACCTGATAACTCAACAAATGGACAACCGATTACCTTGATTTTTTGGCCAAAAGACACCGAAAAAACCGCAGACAAAAAGACAAACATAACAATAAAGATGAACAAATTAAATAAAAAAGGAAAATATTAACCTCGCCTACATGGACACAATTAATAACAATCATTAAAAAGGGTATAAAATTAACCCAATCGAAAATCCACTTATTACCCTATAGAAAACAAACTATACACGGTCCAAACAGCGTTCAGAAAAGCAAGACCAATAAAATTTGGCGACCACACAATCGTAAAACAGTGAATAGAGTACACAATCAAATCACCAACAAACTTCAACCATCAAAATATGTATAATTAAAGCTTAAATTGGTGTTTTTAGGAAAATAAATAAGGGGAATTTGTTATTCCTCCAAATTAATACAAATTAAAGAAAAAAGTTTTTATGATTATTTTAATATGGGTCTCACATCATTCTTTTTGTTCCTTTTATTTTAATGAATTAAAGAAGAAATATTTTCCTCATCAAATTTGATGAGAAACAAAATTTCTTATTTTTTTTTTCAATTCTTAAAATGAAAATTTGGTTAATTTATTTTCCATTTTTTTCTTTTATAGGTCACTAATCTAAGTCTAAAAAGATATGCAAAAGGAAGAAAATAAACAACCAACATCTATTACAAGGGAGGCAAAATTAGTAAAAAAGACGTAACAAAATAATCAAAATAAACTGCAGACCGGGAAAAATACGACACCTTAATTAGCTGAATGATACTACTCCAATATGTTATGATACAAAAAACACATATAAAAGACCCACATAATTGCAATCTGTTACAACACATCCTCCCAATTAACACATCTTCTCATAAAAGGAAGCAACAGTATTAGAAAATATTAAGTACACATTAAAAAAATATTTAAGGAAAAAAAGTCAACTAAGAACACATGAAAAAAACAAATGGTTAGAAACACTTTAATATTTAAAAAAAACATTAAAAAAACTAAGTAGAAAAAAAGAAGCTCAGAAAATAAAAAAATATAACTAAAATTATCCCGCGCGTAGCACGGAGTCTCACCTAGTTATATTAAAAATGGAATCGCTAATTGCTAATAATTATATTAGAAATGGAAGATAATAATCAAATATTTTATTTTCATCCAAAATGATATTTTAAATGGAATTCATAATTTTATCATATATTATGTTTAATTTTAATAATAATAATTTTCTTATAGATAATTATCACAATATATATTCGTGAGAATATATGATAAAAAAGAAACTACATATACTGAGACAGAAAGATAATTTCGTATATTTTTATTCTAAAAGATATTTTCACCATCTTAATGAAGTTAAATATTTAGAAACCATGTATATCATTATGTTATACAAAAAGGAACAAAATTAAATTTAAATAATAAATAAGAATATTCGGTGATTTCGATCGGTTATTATCATTACTTAAAAAGATAGTGTATTGAAAAAAAAAATATTACATGTATTATGGTCTCATCTAGAGAGGATACTTTATATTTTAAAAATTATTTATATTTTAGAAACAATAAAATAATCTTGTTGTTGTATTTATCGGGTTATTAAAAATGTAGAATTTTATTTCGAGTGATAAAAAAGAATATTTTGTAATCTGGAGATTTATAAACCCTAACTTTAAAACATATATATACTCGGGTCTTCATTTTTCAGTGACTTCAACCACCTTTATTTTTTCATATAGTCGTCTATGAGTAATTTAGTTCTTAGTTATTATTTTTAGGTTTTTAACAGAATGTTTTTGTTTCTTTTTTGATGCTGGTTGTTTGTCTTTTTTGATTTGGTGTAAAAATGATCTTCTATTTTTTGTTTTCTAGGATAAATGGTACATGGTGCAAAATCATCCAACTGAAAAAGTGTTTACTATCAGAAATAACAGCAGGTAAATTTGAAAAAAAATATGTCCTCCCATAATAAAAAACTGATGTTTTCTGAGTATTAGCTTTGATTCTAAGGTTTATTAGCTAGATATTTTGTGTTAAAAAGTTTACTGGTCTAACTGTGTATCTTAACTTACATTAAATGAACTTCGGTTTGCTTTTGTTCCAGGTTTGTTGTATTATCGTGATCAAAAGTATTTTTGTATTATCTTTCTCTTTTGATTTGATTTCGTGATTTTGTTATTTTTTCGTCTTATACAACATATTCCTTGTGCTTTTGTTTATCCTGTTTTACTTGTTCTTTTTCTGCTTATATTATCTTATCGTGTATTTAATGAGTTTAGTTTATCTTTTGTGGAAGATTTGTGTTCTGGTACAAATTGATGTAATAGTGTCTGTTCGGAGTGGGAGAGAGGTAAAGAGAATAAATGCTGGTTTATGTACTTGGCTTGATAATGATACGGTAATAAATATTGATGTTGATACTTGGAAACTAAAGAGCACAGGAAAGTTTGAGTTCAAATCAATGTCCAAATACGTAAATTCAGAGTTTTAATGATTGTAAAATATTTATGATGACATAAATTAAAGTGAACAGACTATTAGATTCATACGTGTCTATTGTACCTGTTGAAGTAAATAGTAATGCTTTGAAATTTTAAAGCATGGAGAAGAATGATTACAGTTTAAAAAAAAAATTAGATTGATACGATATTTGTGAATTTCAAAGATATGAACTTATTTTATTATCGATGCTAAACCCTAGGCAAAAGTTGTTGTATACCAAATCTTACTAAATCTATTAGTATAATTCGTGACGCTTTGTATTTAATGATTTTTTTTTTTTAAAGAAACGAGTGTTTATATAATCTGAAGTGGTATGATCCAAACGGCGCTATTTTGCTCTTGAACTATAAATACTTATCTTCTATGTCATATTCTCTTTAGAATTACTCCAACTTTCAAGGATGGCTGTTGTTGTTTCTTGAATGAGCTTAGGAAAATCGATTGGAAAACCACCGTGAAGGTTTTGAAATGTTGGGAGTCCACAGATTCACAAGATCGTAAGTGGATGGATTTCATCTTGGTCGATGAAGAGGTAAGACCGCATAGATCTTTGGCTTTGGATCAGTTGTGAAGTTTTGTACATTTTGGTTGCACTTTCTAAGATTTTATTTGTTTATTTGTTAAACTTTAGGGTACCAAGATCCTGGACTCTGTTGGAAATCGTTTTTATGGAATATTTTAAACGTGTTTTGTAAGAAGGAATGTGGTTTGAAATAGAAATTTTTTGTGTGAACCGAAACGATATGCACACTACATTCAATCTGACTAAGAACATTCTCAAGATTGATTTTAACAAGAATACAAGGGTAGAGAGTTTGGACTCAATCACAGACAATAATTTCATGAATATTGTGCAATTTGAAGATATTATCAACGACACATATTGCAGAACTTATCCCATTGGTGAGTCGAGATATTACATTATTTTACATGCGATCGTATGTTTAGTTTGTTTAATAAGTGAAACTACTATTTGATAATTTATACACACATTTGCAATTAGATCTGATTGGAGCAACTGAATCAGTGGAGCAACCGAATCGGTGGAGCAACCGAATCGGTGGAGCAACCCAAGCGTTACATAGAGAGACATGTTTTTAAACTTTATATAGGTTTTGTATCAGAAACTACAAGTAAGTTATTTTGGTTGTATAAAGGCTATGTTATGATGGGGTTAGATATTGATTTAACATTTATGTTATAGTGATATTGTGCTGGATTGTGCTGCTTTTGGAGAGATCGCCGAAGATTCTTATCGATAGTGGTCATCCGTGTCTAAGGATATGGTTGTGTGTGTGTTTACGGATTGGAAGATCCTTCACACATGAGGTTAGTTTGAACGAATATGAAACCAATTTTGTTTGACAAGATGCTGGAGGGATATCAAAGTTTTGCTTTGATCGAGATATCAACGAAGTTAGGAATTTTCGCTTTATGTATGGTTAAAACCAAAGTCGTTATGTATTGTTTTGAATACGTACAGTACAATTGTTAACCATGACTGATGTAACTATTATTTTTTCAGTGATTATCTGAACGGGAAAATCAAGAAAGCGGCTGCTGATAAGTCTTTGACTAATTAGTATTGCCATTTTTTGACAAGTTTTAATCTAAAAAAAATAAATGGAGTGATGTTCTCTTGGTAGTAGTTTTTATGCAGTAGTTAGTTAATATGCACGAGATGTGACTGCTTGCTAAACAGTGTATTTAATACTGCCTTTGATTTTTATTTAAATGTTTTGATAAGAGTCGGTTATGTGTTATTGTTATCTAATCATGTTTAATCATGTTTTACATAATGTAGTGTTTTATTGTATTAAAACATATCAAAACTGGTCATTATTTGATATTGCCTTTTGGAGTAGGGTATGATAGGATAACAATTGCTTCAATATTTTATGACACAATGAATATGTGGAATTTGATTTAGGTACAATCTTCCGCCCGCGCCCCTGCGCTGACGCAGTCTGCTAGTTTAAAACTATAAAACAAGAAGAAGCACACTGGAAAAGGAGAAGTGATCGATAATCCACATTATTTACTAATTTTTTACTAGTTTCTTTACCTATTTTTCTATATTCTCATTCCTATAAAAGCCTAAAAAACCACTAATATTTAAAATTATTTTTTCCTATTTTACTCTAAATTTTTGCTCATTTCATCCTTATTGCTCTTGAACTAAATTTTCATATATTTCATATTAAAATTATCCTATTTTTAACTCGCCTAAGACGAATTCAACTCTAACTATCTCTATTTAATTCTTTTCGACAGTTGTATGGTACAAAAGTTTGATGTTAGAAGTATGAGATTGGCTATTCTAAACATGCTGCAAATCATCGGTAAGTTTCTTGAATAGCAACACAAGGTCAATAACGACCATAATGGAAATAATTAACGGGGCTGTACCGCTGTAGGCAACTTCCCTAAGAAAATTGAAAGAATAGTTAGTGACCAAGCAACTTTATCCCAAGCAGTCACTAACTTATGTTCCAAAGTAGCATATGGGTACCACGATTGGTAGCCCTGAATTATAAGTATAACAATTACCAGCTTCCGAAGAAACCAACAAATGCTAACAAAGCTATACTGCTCACAAGTGTCGTTGAAACTCTAGCCATAATATATCAGTAAAAATAACCCTTACGCTAAACCTACCGATTCATGGTCTAGAAAGTCATAGCCTTGTGACACCACCTTTAGGAGAAGGTCTGAATCATGTGAGTAATTCTCTCCCACTTCCACCCTTTCTTCCCACCAACTTTTTTTTTTCTCCAATGGCAAAAGCAAAAAAAAGACTTCGGACTTCAGACTTCACGAGGTGGATTCTCCAAGGAAGTCAAGGTGGACTTACATTTACAAAATTATCACGTGAATAAGAGATGTATTCAAATATGTAAACAAAGTCTCGAGTCCATTGTGCAACAAGCGCACAGTCGGTAATTAACTTTTGATTGTCTTAATATCTAAACCGGAATTTTCACTCCGACAATTAGTTATTTAAAAAAAAAAAAACTATTTGGAAACGGTTAATGTAAACTATAGCACTTGCATCCACGGTAAAACGACACCGCATCACTTTTCGTATGATATGTCGAGAGAGCAATGCAAATGTCTCCGCAGTCTAAATAAAAAAAAAGATTCCAGCAAAGAAAAATAAAGAAAGCCAGATAGGTACACAAGAACGACGAAGAATCCACCATGTTATGATCATTACTACTAAATTGATTCAAATCTCAACGACCTTCGTACCAAGCTCGACTTGAATCTCCTTGCATTCTATTACCAAACCTAGGGTTCCGTTTTCAATCTCCGTGGTCATCTTTTTTTAGAGAAGCAGAGCTAATTCCAATTTCATCAAGATTGGATTTGTTAATTCTCGGTTTGATTAGTCTGTTGCGAATTCGAGCGTCAAGAGGGTTAAAAAGAAAGACAAACGATGAAGGCGATGGAGAGCATACAGGATCTGATCGAAGAAGCCAAAGTACGTACCGTATGGTGGTGCTTATGCATCTTCTCCGTCACATACTTCTTAACCCGTATGTCAATTTCCAACCTTTCACTCTTACTTTCTTGTTTTAAGACAAGAGATTATGTATTTGTCTCATTCTTTGATCACTTTCTCGTTACAAAGTTTCCAGCTTGATATGTTGTCGTAAAGCTGCGGACTTTGCGTTTTATCCATCTTGAGTTAGATTGAATTTATGATTCCACTTCACTTAGATGAAACCTTGTCTGATTGATAGATGAAGTGTTGTTTACTCTGTTTCTTGTTGTCCTTTTCTGGAGTAAAGTTTGTTCATTTTACAATGTTTTTGCTCATTGCCAATTTTCAGCTGTTGAGGTCTTGTGGAGATATAGGTAAAGCTGCAAACTTGCGCTTACCCTTTTGAGTTAGAATGAATTTAAGATTCAGTTTGTGTCTCATTGATAGATGGAAGTGTTGTTTTCCTTTTCTGGAGTAAAGTTTAATCCCTTTTACTCTTTTTGCTCATTGCCAATTTTGTTGGTCTTATGCAGATACAAGTAAGTCTATGTGGATGAATTTGCCAATGGCAATACTCATGCTTTTCGGATTGCGGATTCTTTTAAATCAGATTGAGTTTAGATGGAAAGTTATGCCAACTCCAAGACAAAGCCAGTTGTCTTATCACGACAAGAAGCAGCTGTCTTTGAATGATTCTCGTCTTTCCACTACCCCACCACCTCCAAGGTGGAAGAAGAAAATCGACTCTCCTGTTGTAGAAGCTGCGATAAATGATTTTATCGACAAGATCCTTAGTGATTTCGTGATAAATCTGTGGTACTCTTTGATCACGCCTGATAAAGAGGCCCCTGAACTGATCCGTGGAGTAATCATGGATGCTCTTGGTGAAATTTCAGTACGTGTAAAAGAGATAAATATTGTCGACTTGCTAACCAGGTGCCGTCCTTTAGTCCAATTCCATAAAGTCTCTAGTTTAGATTGGATCTTTATTGGATGATGATGGAATCAATGCCTAATTGTGCAGGGATATAGTTGATCTGATAGGTGATCATTTGGAAATTTTTAGAAGAAACCACGCTGCTATAGGAAGAGATGTTATGAAGACATTGTCATCTGAGGAGAGAGATGAAAGATTGAAATACCATCTTATGGCTTCTGGGGAGCTTTATCCTGCACTCATATCCCCTGAGAGTGAGTACAAGGTATGAGGGGATCTTTCTTAGCGGCATTTTTAGTTTCCTTCCTAAATTGGTTAGCTTTACACACATGGTCTTTGTTTTTTTATTAACAGGTTCTGCAGAAAATAGTCGCTGGCATATTATCTGTGGTTCTCAGACCACGAGAAGCTCAGTGCCCTCTTGTTCGAACGATAGCTAGAGAGATTGTTACTTGCTTGGTAGTTCAACCTCTTTTGAATCTAGCATCCCCTGAGTAAGTTCTCTACCTATCTCTGTCTTCCACAAACTGTATTTGGGGTATGATGCTTAGCTAGGAACAACTTATGATTTCAATTGAGAGAATTAAGAATGACTTCAGATAAATTGGAATTGCCATTTTCAAACTCTGCCTTTTGTTTGTCCACGACAGAGATGCTAATTAACTTTCCGTTCTGCTCCAGGCGTATCAATGAAGTGGTTGAGATCGTTATCAATGTTATTAAAGAGGGCAACTTCGAACAGTTTTCAGGAGAAGAACAGAGTGTTAACTCTGCCTCATTGTCAGCCTCCGATAATCAAGCAAAAAATATGAATTTTACTAAAGTAAGTGAGCAGAAAGCACCATCCTTAGACGGTGAAAGACATTCTGAACTGCGCGTTCAACAGCACTCTGGTGATTGGGCTCGGATGCTAGAGGTCGCAACTCAAAGGAGAACCGAGGTTCTTACTCCCGAAAACCTCGAAAATATGTGGACGAAAGGAAGAAACTACAAAAAGAAAGAGTACAAAAAATCTCTGAAAAAGGATTCTTCGGTTAGTGACCCAATAGAAGCCAAACAGAAAAACCATAGTTCCATACCGGGGACTACTGCTCGAGCAGAAGAAAAAGCAGTGGCACAATTGCCCCCTAGAGTAAGCGTTGATAAGCACTCACAAGCGCAAATGGCAGAGGATTTTAGTAGAACAATTTCATGTGAAGGAGGGCGCCACGTCTATGAGGTTGATGTTAGAAAGGAATATCCTGATGGAAATAAGAATAGACTTAAGAGATCTAATAGTACGTCGGATCTTTTACATCCTGAAACGAGGCTGGCACTATTAGGAGTCGGTGAGGGGCCTCTTATCACCGAATACTACACCACTGATTTTATCAAGAACAATGAGAATTATACAAGTGATAATAAATCCCCAAACATTGTTCTTCACAAAGAGAGTCAGCATCGCCCAAAGGTGAACTGTCGGGTAAGCTCAATCTCGGTATTACTTTCCAGATTTTTTTGTGTGTGTGTGTGTGTGTGTGACAGACATGCACTTAAACAACCTTTTCCGTTTCGTGTGTGTGTGTTTCGCAATTTATAATGCTGTTCACCTAAGATTACTGTTTCTTTTGTTCTGAAGAGCTCTCAGAAGGTTATATCTTACGTCTGTGTCGCTGCAGGTTCTTGGAGCTTATTTTGAGAAGCTATCATCAAAATCATTTGCAGTATATTCTATTGAAGTGACAGATACGGAAAACAAAACTTGGTTTGTTAAGAGAAGGTTATTTTCTGATTATTTCTTCTGTACATCATTGGACTTCTTTACTCATGTCACTTGCTTTTGATATTGATTTTCTCAAGGCACAAGATTGCTGCTGCTTAAGCATAACTTATTTATTTCTTCCCTCAGATATAGTAACTTCGAGCGGTTGCATCGTCAACTCAAAGAAATCCCGAATTACAATTTACAATTGCCCCCCAAGCGTATATTCTCATCAAGCACCGAAGATGCTTTTGTTCATCGCCGGTGTATTCAGCTGGACAAGTATCTTCAAGTATTATTCAGTCCCTTAGCAACATTAAAACATATCTACCATTAACATCCCCTTATTACGGCATTTGTTTCACTTGCCTGCAGGATCTCTTGTCTATAGCTAATGTTGCTGAACAGCATGAAGTTTGGGATTTTCTAAGTGAGTCCTCAAAAGTAAGGATCTGACTAAATGCCGCCCCCAAAATTTCACTGCTTTCTATTTTCATTTGGATGGAGGATCTAACGATAGTCGTTTTTGGTTCTGTAGAATTATTCCTTTGGAAAGTCTTCATCAGTAATGAAGACTCTTGCAGGTATTGTTGTCACTGCTGTATTGGTAACCGGTAGCTGTATTTAAACCTCAGCCTCGCTAGTCGCCAGTCTTGTTGTGCTAAGAAATTGAATTCTTAAAAAAAAATCAGAATGAAAAGAGAAGCGCTTATTGGTTTTGTGTTTGGTTTACTTTTCCATTTTACTAAATTTTCTTTCTTGGAATTGAGCAGTTAACGTTGATGATGCCATGGACGATTTTGTACGTCAGTGTAAAGGGGTCTCAGGTGGCCTTATGCGCAAGGTTGTAGGATCTCCAATTGAAGAAAATGATGCTCCTGCCCGCCACCTTTCCTGGAGTGTACATGATATAAACACTCAGCTCACTAAGGAAGCTGCAACTGAATCGATGCACAGCAGCATTTCTGATAATGAAGAAACTGACAAACTTGGAGAGAACAGCCAAGGGGAAGGTGGACTTGTTTCAGAAGCTAATGGGTGGCACTCAGATAATGAGTTGGACTCTAAGTATTTCCCGCCAAGGGTGGTTAGACGTCTTGAGGAGCCTGAGAGTCCACCCACGGGAATGGAATTTCAATTGAAGGCAAAATCTGAAGTAAAAGGGTTAAGCGATTCGCAGCATGCGGATCCATCGACAAGTTTGGCTCATAATCCTGCTGGCATGCCACCCGAGGTACATCATAAATGGCCCGTTAGTCTCTTGCATAATCGATAGTTTTTTCAGATTTTGTCATTTGGCTTGTGTGTGTTCCCTGGCTGAAATATTTCAGGCATGATTTCATGCACCTGAAATTGATTTATGCTTCATGAGACATATCACCAAAGAGATTTGAAGTTGTTGGTCTACTCTATTGGGCATCCTCTAATTTTGGATAACTTCATGCTTATCCTATGCTTTTTATTACAGTGGATGCCGCCCAATGTCAGTGTGCCGATTTTGAACCTAGTTGATAAAGTGTTTCAGTTAAATAGAAGAGGTTGGTTAAGGTGAGAAAAAGTAGTTATTTTTTATGATAACTCTGTTGTATACATGCTGTTCTACTTTGACTCTAGAGGTTACGTATCACATGGGGTTTCCGAATAATCTTAATATGGTGTTATTATTATAGGAGGCAAGTTTTCTGGATATCCAAGCAAATATTACAGTTAGTCATGGAAGATGCTGTGGATGACTGGCTCCTGAGGGAGGTGTGTTGGCTACGGAATGAAGACACAGTAGCTCATGGAATACGTTGGGCTCAAGATGTAAGAATTAAGTTCTTACCTCATCACTTTTTGTCCTCTTTGAGATCCGATATCATGTTTGATCATTCGTTGAAATCTATTACAACTTAAGTAGGAAATTCGATGATCGTTTACTTGATCATTGCAAGTAGGCAGAGGAAATAATAGTACTAGTGGAGTGATCTCTCATTTTGTGTTGCCTATAATCTTATTGGGTTTTATCTCCAGCTTCTTTGGCCAAATGGCGTATTCTTTACCAGAGTGGGTGACGGCCAAGAAGCATCGGATGAGACCGACCCTAGTGATAAAACTTTCCAAATCGCAGGCGAACTTGGCGGCATGAAGGTGCCTAAACCAAGTTCCTTTGAGCAGAAACGCGAAGCTGCACGTAGGGCTAGTGAAATCCAGAAATTTCTCTTCGGTGAGTGTCTTTAGCTCCCCTTAAATTGACTTACCGAGTTAGTCTAGTCTCATTGGAAGTAACATGTTGGTCTTTGGTCAGATGGCGCCCCAACAGCCTTAGTGAGCTTGGTAGGGCATAAACAGTACAGGAGATGCGCGAGAGACATCTTCTATTTCACTCAGGTTAGTCTTCTTCTGTGTTACACTTACGTTGTTTAATAATTTGGCGTAAAGGGTTTAATATGGTTGTTGCATCATCCGTCATTTTGGTCTGACTAATACTTGAAACGTGATTCATCAATCGCAGTCAAACGTATGCATAAAGCAACTAACATTTGCAATACTGGAGCTGCTACTCCGGACGGTTTTCCCCGAGCTGAAAGATCTTTTGAGAGACATTAGGGAGAGTTCGCACGGTCGGCCAGAGTAATAAGCACATGTTTATAATGGATGAGGTAGCCTAAGATTGACTTGAACCAGTTGCTTTTCTTTTTCTTTGTTAAATTTTGATTCACTCTTTTTTTTTTTTCCTTCAAATCTTTGGCTATTTTTTTTGGGGTATTCTCATAAATACTCTTCCATGTGTATAAGGAAAACAAATGGTAGTAGTATCAATTTGTAACAACAATGACAAAAGTGTTTTGTATATAAAAGATATTGTGTGGAAATTGCACAAAAAGTAATAGCACCTTCTTAGGATCAGAACAAACACAAGAAAAATATTCAAACAAATCTTCTGAGTTTTCTTCCTATAATAAAAAAAAGACCAGAAGTCTTCTGAGATGATATCGTGATTTCTATTTTATTTATCTTGAAAATCTGCATGGACCAAGACAAAAGTTCCTCAACCAACGTACAATATTAAAATAAGAACACATCTGGAGAGCACTACGTTTATTATAATCATTTCTCAAAAGTCTCAAATAAGCAAGCTATAGAAAACATATCGATACTTCAATATACATAGGTCATAGAGTCAAATTGTACTCGTTACTCAAAAATCTCTCTTACCATTCACTACTCAAAACATTCTCTTTCGACATCTCTATGGATTCAGAACTGGAATCGAAGCTCAAATCAATCATTTGTCAAATATTATCTCTCATAAGAACTTTGGAAGAGGAGATGGAGTCGGAAACGGTGTGGGGAACGGAGTCGGACTCGAGGCCAAAGTTTATATCACTAATAAGTCAACTAACCTCTCTTGTCAGCTCTTTGGATTTTGATTCGCAGCCAAAGCCTGAGTCGGGGATCACATCACTCATATTTCAAATAAACTCTGTCGTCAACAATATATTGCCTTCAGAACCAGAATGGGAGATCATATCCCTCCTGGCTCGCATGGTCCCTCTCATCCGCTCTATGGATCTGGAGCAGCAGCCACCGGTGGAGCTCCAGATACTCGTGCATCATATAAGTTCTCATATATATTCTCTAAGCTCGGATTCAAAACTCTATTCACTCATTACTCAAATATTTTACCTTGCTGAGTCGGATTCGGATTCGGAGCGGGAGGAAGTTTGGGAGCCGGAGCAGCTTATTTCCTTGTCCCCTAAGTTAAAACTACAACTTGTGCAAGGTAAATTTCATGTGACGGGTAAAGTCGTGCGGAACAAGAAACAAAAGGGCAAGTGTCACCCTGACAATAGGCGGAAAGTCTGCTTTGCAAGAGAAAAAGAAGCAACTCATTTTCACTGCCGAGACTGCAATGGCGAGGACCATGAAGAATGCAAAAGGACTTTAGTTGAGGTCAAACATCCTCATCATCCAAAACATTATCTTGACCTTGTCTTGCAGAAGTCGTCGAGGGTTAAGACCAGAAAATGCTTTTGTTGTGATGACGATCTCGAAAAGATGTTTTATTATTG